>SJYC01053206.1:0-16096 GCA_006408675.1 Madoqua kirkii | reverse complement strand
AGTGTCAGACTTTATTTTGGGGGGCTCCAAAGTCACTGCAGATGGTGATTGCAGCCATGAAATTAAAAGATGCTTACTCCTTGGAAAGAAAGTTATGACCAACCTAGATAGCATATTTAAAAGCAGAGACATTACTTTGCCAACAAAGATCCATCTAGTCAAGGCTATCGTTTCTCCAGTGGCCATGTATGGATGTGAAAGTTGGACTGTGAAGAAAGCTGAGTGCAGAATTGATGCTTTTGAACTGTGGTGTTGGAGAAGACTCTTGAGAGTCCCTTGGACTGCAAGGAGATCCAACCAGCCCATCCTTGAGATCAGTCCTGGGTGTTCACTGGAAGGACTGATGTTGAAGCCAAAACTCCAATACTTTGGCCACCTCATGTGAAGAGTCATTGGAAAAGACCCTAATGCTGGGAAGTATTGGGGGCAGGAGGAGAAGGAGATGACAGAGGATGAGATGGCTGGATGGCATCATTGACTTGATGGACATGGGTTTGGGTAGACTCTGGGAGCTGGTGATGGATAGGGAGGCCTGGCATGCTGCGATTCATGGGGTCGCAAAGAGTCAGACATGACTGAGCGACTGAATTGAACTAAGTAATAATAATAATGAGGACTGACTGGCAAGGGGCATGAGAAAATCTTGGTTGTACTGTAAACATTCTGTAACGATAAGATTTGGTTACATGCGTGTGAACATCTGTCAAACCTCATTGGATGATATACTTAAGATTTATTTTATTATGGCTAAGAACACAACATGATAGATACTCTTAGCAAAATTTTACGTGTATATTACACTACTATTGATTATAGGTACAATGCTGTACATGGATCTCTAGAATTTAATCGTCTTGCTAAACTGGAACTTTATACCCATTTATTAAGTAACTCACATTTTCCCCTCCTGGTCACTGGCCACTACATTCCATTCTTTGAGTCTATGAATTGATTTTACTGGGTGAGCAATGAACTTAAGATTTATGCATTTCACTGTGAGATTTTACCCAAAGAAGTAGACTACTAACTGTCTGTCTGTCTAAATATACAGACTTTTTATAGTGACTACTATTGGCAAGCCACAAAGTTGTCTAGTAAACTTTCTAGCAACTTCATTATAGAAGGAAGGTGTATCCTATCGGGTGCTTGTTCTTTTATTTGTTACTATTTCTTTCCCGTAAATAACTGTGAGAAACTCCTTTTATAAGTGTCTTCTGAGGGCCTGAGATTCTCTGGACTACTTGGACTGATGCCAGAGTCTGATTTGCCAGGATAGCTTTTGGTCATGATTTTATTATATACTTACTGAGTTACTGTTTAATTTTTACTACTTGTTGAATTATTGTAGATGGTTGTGCTTAGTTCAGCCTCTCATTTTCAGTGTAACTGAGCACATCTGTAATGACTTATTGTCTTCCTACCTTTGAATGGCTAATTTGTAAAAGAAGAAGTAACCTCCTGCCGTTGATGCTCAGTTGCTCAATTGTGTGTGACTCATTCTTTAGGTTAGAAGCAGCTACTAAAGGTGAGAGGGTTATATAAGGCCATGATATCCAGTAGGAAAGAATTACTGTGGTCATCTTAAAAGCTGCTATCACATCCCAGATTCCACTATACTTCCTGTCCCATAATGTTTTTCACACATACGACATAGTGAGGCTGTGGAAGAAATACTCAAGCCCAAGACCCATGCCAACCTCCATCCCCAGGATCGTAAGTCCCTTTCCCCCATCCTTTGCCTGTCTCTCCATGTGTAAATTTGCCCTTACTGTCCCTGGCCAGAAAATATCTCCTCCTTGAAGTTTCCCCACGGCTCTGGGTAGAAGATCCCCCAAGTGTTCAAATTGCGACTTTGAGCACTTGCTTTAGAAGCAGTGTGTCCGTAGTGACTGATTCCACAATGCTGTGAACACATAGTATTCCTAAATAACTCTTATCTCCCCAGCTGCTGATTTCAAGAAGCTAAAACATTTTGAAGTTGGTATAAATTCAAGCAGCACATGGAAATGCTTCCCCTGATGCCCTTCAGTGGCCTCACAGTGGAAAGTTCCAGCAGGAACAAAGGAATGAGAAAAAGAAGCTTTTCCTGGAGTGCTTTCAGCATAATTGGATCTTGGGGACATTGTCCCAAAAGTATAAAAAGTTCCCTGACTTTGTATGCTTTCATTTCCAAACTTTTAATCACTTTAGGGAACACAATAGTCCCAACTGCAGTTCTGATTTCAAATTGCCTTCTACACGGACTGGTTGTTCCTTTAGAAAGTTTGCCTAAAACACAGAAGTAAGACAGATTGGGAGAAATTGGCTTTCACCCCTTCTTCTCAATCAGAGCTGGACATCTCAGCCTGGACCTTTCAAACAAATGATGATATTTCTGGCCCATGTACTGTTCCCAGACCATACGGACCCTTTCTCAGTAGGTTCCTAAAAAAGGTAAGTGAGGGTTCTTATAAGAGTAATCCTCAACCTTTTATCAGCACAGGGATATTTCCAGCTTCTTGATTTTTTGAAGGGGCTGGGGCTTGGGAAGGGAGGAAATGAAACAATTTCAATGATATCACAAAGACCAAGGGCCATTCAAAACCCCTTGGTTAGAAAAACCTAGATGGCAAAAGCCTCTGAAACTTTTGTCTCATTTCATGGATTCCTCTAACTTCAGAGACACCCCTAGGATGAGACCGTCCCACAGTTTCAGAGCCTCTTCTGTACAACTCCAGGGAGCACCATTCACACTGTAGCCACAGAAATGGCTGAAGCTGTCCTGCTGTTATGCTCCAGGGGTGCCATTGATATTGCCTATAATGAAAACAGTTTCTGGGAGCTGCTCATCAATGGCCTGGTCTCTGGTTGGCCTCATGGGCTTAACAACCCAGACTTTCTGAGCCCTCCTGGCCCACTTCAATAAGCACAGCTCTACATTATACCTGGTGTGATGTGTGCTGTGCTAAATCACTTCAGTCATGTCTGACTCTGTGACCCCATGGACAGTAAGTAGCCTGCCATGCTCCTCTGTCCATGGGATTCTCCAGGCAAGAATATTGGAGTGGGTTGCTATGCCCTTCTCCAGGGGATCTTTCCAACCCAGGGATGGAACCTATGTCTTTGATGTCTCCTGCATTGGCAGGCAGGTCCTTTACCAATAGCACCACCTGGGAAGCCCACTTTATACTTAGAGTGGGGGTTCTGAATTTAAGGAAACAAAAGTTCTTTCTCTTAAAGAGTTTAAACATCATTGATCTGTTCCAATTCCAAAGCAGAAGAGAGTAACCTGAGAATCTAAGAGAGGGAAGGAGCACTGAAGTCTACACAGCAGGTTAGAATGCAGCCCAAATCTCTGTGCTTACAGACCTGAAGTATTTGCACAAATTCAATGTGATTTTTAAAGGAAGCTGACCACCATCATATGGACAAGAAAAACTTAGAAAACTACCTGCTTGGTTCAACATGAAAAAGAATTTTCTAATACTCTAGAGCTCTGAAAATATGGAGTAGATTATTTAGGAATGTAGTGAGCTCTTCATCACTACAGGAAATCATGCATCAGTGTGATGCAGAGAAAGATCTACAATGGGAGACAGAGTTGGACTAGATTACTTGGGGGGCATAATCAGTGACAGGATATAAGTCTGGATAACATACTTAGAAGCTTAGCCAAAAGGTTCATGGACTATCAGTGTCCACTGATTCCTGTGTGGACATTTATCAAGAGAGAATGATAACAACAACAACAAAAAAGTAACATAGTAAAGATGCTGTTTAAGAGTACAGACTTGCCATTCCTTTCTCCAGGGGACGTTCCCAACCCAGAGACTGACCCTGGATCTCCTGCATCACAGGCAGATTCTTTACCATCTGAGTCACCAGGGAAGACTTTTTTTTTTGCTTCAGTCATGTCTGACTCTTTTCGACACTATGGACAGGCTCCCAGAGGACAGGCTCCTTTGTCCATGGGATTCTCTAGGCAAGAATACTGCAGTGGATTGCCGTGCCCTCCTCCAAGGGATCTTCCTGACTCAGAGATCAAACCCACATTTTTTACATCTCCTGTGTGGCAGGAAGTGGTAAAGATACCACTAGTGCCACCTGGGAAGCCCACAGACTTGCAACAAGTAGTAAATAACCCAGTGATCTAATGCATGGTATAATGAATATAGACAGCAATACTGTACTATAATCATGTGATGTGATAAATATCATGACAGCAATATTACAATATATAAATGTATCAAAGTAACACATTATACACCTTAAATTTACATGTTGTATGTCAAACATATTCAAGACTGGAAAAAAATCACTGTTTTAGTTATCTAAGAGAACTAGGTTTTCAGAAACTGTGATCCACTGTGGATTTCTGGAGACAGTCCTGTCTGTCTTCATAGAGCATCAGATTCAAATTATTAGGAATATAACAGCATTTCCAGATCACAAAGTTACTATGGAGACCTGCCCAAGTTATCTCTCCATGTTCAGTGTCCTTTGTCCTTAAAAGCCAAGCTAGATTCTACACCATTTAAGGATTATTTCATGACCCTGTTCTATACATACATTACATGCCTATTTGGATGTCCTGGACTCTCCAAAATCCTTCTGCTTACCCACTCTGACAGGCTGTGAAGCCATTTATGCCTGGGCCATGGGTCATCCCTGTTCCTCACAGGAATTCTGACACCCATATACCAGGTGATCAACAGGCTTGAGTGGATCGATGTTCAAACATGGATGGATGGATGGATAGATGTACAAGACAGGTGGCTGGACAGACAGATGAATGGATAGCCCTGGAGTTTGCATTGCTCTTGAGGAAAAGAGGTCTTGGGAACAATAGGAATCATTTTTCTGTGGAAATGATCTGGAGAAACAGAGTATTCACAGCTAATGATTTCCCTAGTCCCTAGCACAAATTGGAAGAACATGGAGCAAACTTAAAAGTCATTTTTATGACCAAAGTTTAATGAGATCAATTGCTATACAGCACATAGAACCACTTAAATGAATTTATTGTGTATACTGTCTCTGATCAAATGCATTAAATAATCAGAATCATCATTTTAAACAGTGTAAATTTGATATTCTATGACCCCAAGGTAGTTTCTAATTATATTGCTCCTTTTTCTTGGAAACAAATAGAGACTGCCTTCAAAACTGTTTTCTATTCACTCAGCCAGACTGGAACTCCTGACCAGATGCCCTGGAACTGCATGAGACAATGGATGTGGAGTCTGGATCACTGAGTATTTCATTCAGTTGAAAGAGGAGACATACCATGGAAAGTGCCAACCAGACAGCCTCTGTGACAGAGTTCATTCTCCTGGGCCTCTCAGCCCACCCAAAGCTGGAGAAAACACTCTCTGTGCTCATCCTGCTCATGTATCTGGTGATCCTGCTGGGCAATGGGGTCCTCATCCTGGTGACCATCCTTGACTCCCGCCTGCACACGCCCATGTACTTCTTCCTGGGGAACCTCTCCTTCCTGGACATCTGCTACACAACCTCCTCAGTCCCCCTCATCCTTGACAGCTTCCTGACCCCCAGGAAAACCATCCCCTTCTCAGCCTGTGCTGTGCAGATGTTCCTCTCCTTTGCCACGGGGGCCACAGAGTGTGTGCTTCTGGGCATGATGGCGTTTGACCGCTACATGGCCATCTGCAACCCCCTGAGGTACGCCATAGTCATGAGCAAGGCTGTCTATGTGCCCATGGCTGCTGGCTCCTGGGCAGCTGGATGTGCTGCCTCCATGGTTCAAACGTCCCTTGCGATGAGGCTGCCCTTCTGTGGGGACAATGTCATCAACCACTTCACCTGTGAGATCCTGGCTGTCCTGAAGCTGGCCTGTGCTGACATCTCCATCAATGTGATCAGTATGGGGGTGACTAACGTGATCTTCCTGGGGGTCCCAGTTCTGCTCATCTTTGTCTCCTACATCTTCATCCTCACCACCATCCTGAGGATCCCCTCAATTGAGGGGAGGAAAAAGGCCTTCTCTACCTGCTCTGCCCACCTCACTGTGGTGATCATCTTCTATGGGACCATCCTCTTCATGTATGGGAAGCCCAAATCCAAGGACCCCCTGGGGGCAGACAAACAGGACCTTACAGACAAGCTCACCTCTCTCTTTTATGGGGTGGTGACCCCCATGCTCAACCCCATCATCTACAGCCTCAGGAACAAGGATGTGAAGGCCGCTGTGAGGAACCTGGTGAGTCAGAAATGCTTCATCTGGTGATGTTTGGATGACAGATGTCCCTGTAGTTCTGCATCTCTTGGCTGCTTTCACTCGTGAATCTCAGAAGAATGTGCCTCTCTAAGAAGATATGTGTAAAGAGTCACCACCAGAAAGTTGAATTACACATACAAGGGAGAATTTTAGCCGTTACTGGACTTAATTTTTAGAAACAATGAAACCTAAAACCTGATGGGAGTGTGACTTGAGGGGAGAGAAGTGGAACGCAGCTGAAAGAACAATCTGTGATGTTCCTGCTTCTCTCCTGGGCAAGTCTGAATTCACCTTTGTGAGCAAGTTGCTCCTTTGCTTTGAGAAAAACAGACTCATTTACCTTTGTGTTACATAAAGATTCAAAATCCTGCTCTAAAAGGAGGCACTGAAGACAGTGTGCGGTAAAACTTCATGACATGGCAGTACAAAAAATACAAAAAATAGTCTTCACTGTAGGTGAAATGGCACATCTTCACATTTTATTTTTCTTGGAGGCAAGGTTGCAACTGGATATGAGAAAGAAGCTGTCTCTGAGCCTAAGAAGTTGGGACCTTGTAGATTACACAGAGGGCGCTTCTTCTGAGGCCAAGTAAGGTGAATCCTGCAACACATGTGTGGAGGGTCTTAGTCTCGCATCTGGATGCAGCTCTGTTTTCCTGCCCCTAGTAAATCCTGAGTACACGGTCTGGCCCTATAGTCTGGAGAGTTAAAGGATGGTTCTATGGGAAGAGCAGGGTGGGGGCACACTGTGATTTGAAAGATGCTGGAGTCAAGATGCTCAGATGTGACCAGCAAAAGATGGAGCAAGGCTGAGGACAACCGGGCGACAAAACTGAAAGGTGGGGCCCATTCACACGTACTGACAAGAGGTCCAGAGGTAAAATGTGTGAGGATCTCAGACAGTAGTGACACAAAAGGGGACAAAAACATGTAAGGGTAGGACATTGCCTCATTTTTCCCTGAGAATCAAAACTTTGTAATGAAAACACGTGCTCTCAGCCTGCCTTGCTTGGATGTCCTGGGCTCCTCCTGCCTGAGAAGTGGCCAGCCATACTCTTGTGGGCCCCACAGCACTTTCCTGCGCATTGTGGGCAGAAACCCAGACACAGTCACCACCCTGTGGTCCCTTCAACAGTCTCTGGGCTGTAGGAGCGCAGGGCATGTTCCCGTTTCACCCTTTCATACCCAGTATTATCTGTCCCACCCTAGGGGATGTGCCTTTCCCTACTGAGCACAGAGTCCACGCATGCCCTTCTCAGCTCACTAAAGGGAGGAGGACATCAACTTGAGATTAGTTCTGACCTTTATAATCAAGAGTTTACTTAAAAATGAAAGGTACTTGCAGAGCAATCTTCCTTTTCAACATACTTCATTTCACGGGGTTCCGGCTTGGAGATCTGTGCCGAGTTCCCACCCACATCTTTCTAAAGGACCCAAGGAGGAGTTCCTCTAGTTACTGAAAGAGCTGCTGGCAGACAGCCTTCAGCTGTCAGTCATCTTTGGAAATTTGATAAGAGGGCTCTTAGCTGAAGGGACCTGACTCACCCAAGGTCATATTCCCTTCCCCAAGGTAGCCTGTATCCAATGACTGATTGGTGAAGGGATATATATGCCTCCTCCTACTAGAGACATCTCTGAACAGCCATCCCAGTACCAGGGTCCCCTATGGGTTGACTGAGGCCTTTGTTGAGACTGCACCATAGCCCATCACCCCCCGGCCCAGTCCTCCATCCTCATCCTCCCTTCCACCAATACTGAACCCAAGAGCTCTCCCTAATAAACCTCTTGCACTCCAATCTCTGTCTCAGAGTTTGCTTCTGCGCAAAACCTAACTGTGACATCATGCAAAGTCCAAAGCTCAAGTAATATGTGTTATCTTTTTAGAGTCCTGGACACTGGTGGTACTTAGCAAAATCATGGGGAATAGTAGGTGGATGAGATGGCACCATGTTGTGTTATCATCAGAAGCTTTGGTACCAGACCTTGGTTAGATTACAGCTCCTTGCTTCATCACAGTTGTAACCTTGAAGTTTGTTTTATACTGGTATAACTTCTCTGAAATCTTCCCATAAGCCCCCCTCCCCTGTCCATCTCTCTAGTTTAATGTTTCCCAATCTTTTTCTTGCCATGAAACACATAGAAAATAATAGAGTTTGTATACAAAAAAATATCTGGGTTTTTATTAGCATGATTGATTAAATCACCAGCCAGTAGTGATCAATGTGACCTCCAGCTGCTCTCCCCTCCCTGGAAATCAGGGGTTAAGACTGAGTGTTCCAATCCTCTACTCAGAGTTGGTTCCCCTGGCAATCAACTTCAATCTTAAGTGCTTTCCAAAAGTCACCTCGTTAACATAAACCCAGTTGTGGCTGAACTGGGCTTGTTAAGAATAACAAGATATCCCCTTCACTTTATGGCTCTAAAGTGTTTTTCAGAAACTGAGCATTGAAGACTAAACACTATGATGGAAGTTGTTCCCATTGCTCTTATCACTAAGGAAATTCCAAAGATTTTAAGAGCTGTGAAGGACTTGGCAGTTGTAAGCCAGAAGCTGTGGACAAAGTCCAAATATATGTGATAAAAATATCTTGGTCATCTGAATGAACAAATATATATTTTGTATAAATCACAATGTCACAGAATCTTAGTTTATATTTTGCTGATTATAGTCTTGTCCCTGTGTTTCCTATAATTGATGATCAGATCTACATACTTGAGAGGTTTTTGTTTCAGTGTAGTGATGAGCCCATGGCTCCTGAGATCTTTTGACGGTGCCCAAATATCTTTGATGGTTTCTTGCTTTCTGATTATGTCAAGATTTGCCAGGCTCAATGTGTACAGTTCCTCTCCAGGCCTGGAAACAACCATTTTTTCTAAGGAGCTCTTGTTTCCTTTGGTATTCAAAAACCACAATCTGGGTGCTAGGGGTGCTATCAAGATGTCATAGTTTCTAGGCTTTTTCAGTGGAATACATATGTACAATTCGAATTAAGATCTACAGAATTTTTACTTAACCTCATTGACTTCTTCCCCTAAGTGTATATCCTCATTCCAGAAAAGCATGGAGAGGGCTTAAAGTTACATCAACATAGTAAGATGTCACGAGCCACCAGGGACGGCTTCTATAAAGAGCAGAAGTGAGTCAAGCTGTCCCTTTGATATATATTTTGATTCCCATGTGCCTGGCAGTACTTGGACCAACTGTAACAACTGGGGCACTGGCGTGTGCCCTTCTCTTCCTCTTGCTCCTGAGCTTTCCTGAGGAGACCCAAGCTCATATGTAGAGTACTGGAGGGCAAAGGGCTGGGGAAGAGTTCAGGGAGAAACCCAAAGAAGGAGGAGAGGGAAAGAATGACTCCAAGGCATCTTACAGCTCAGGGTTGACCTTTCAAATCTTGATGAGTACAGTCTCCAGTCCCTATTCACCATGGGTGGTCTCTGATCAAAAAAGGCATGTGGTGCAGACAAGAAGGAAGCTAGCAGGTCTTCTCTGAATGAGGCTGAAAGTCCTGAATTTTGCAATGCTGCTCTGCTCAAGATAGAGGTTTCCAAACTTTAAGAGAGATTTGTTGAATATTTGAAAGGGTGAAAATGTTGTAGCCATGCGTTCTGGGAAACAAACTCACTCAGGGTAATGCAGATAGTGGAGTACAGTTGATTACACCGGCGGGCCCAAGGCAGAGTCTCCTCTTAGCCAAGGACCCTGACCAGTTTTTGTGAAAACCTTATATACCCTAAGTGTATTTGCTCAAACCCACCTCCCCAAATTCTTTGAAACTAGTCTGGACAAGGTAAAAGAGAGATACAATCAAAGTTAACCCATGATTCATGAGTCACAAGACTAGATAAACAGTGGATATTCATCAATAGGCCTGTGGTCATTTCCCAATAAACATAATGGAATTTACCACTTTGTTCTGTTAAAGAGATAGTCAGCATATTCTTTTAGGCAATGAGAGTCCAAGTCCAAGTCCCGAGGCTCTTTTATCCGTGGGTCTGGTTTTCCATTGGTATGCCATTTCTATAGACACCGGGCACAAAGTTCAGAGTCCACTGGGAGGGTAACCATGCACGTAGCCTAATGTTCACAGTCTGGCCTAAGATGGAGTCCAGCTCTGTCTCTTTCCTCCTTCAAACCCACAGCCAGAAGCTTGGTATCTACGGTCAATGGTCTCCAGGGTATAAAATCATGCTTTCTAACAATTTACACTGCATGTTTGTTCATTCATTTGTAAATGTATAGACGTTCTATATCAATATGTTATGATGCATATTATAAAATGTTTACAAAAATAGAAATTAAAAAGATGGATAGAAATAAATAACATAAAAAAAATAATAGTTAACATGGGACAAAAAAGAAAACAAAAGTAGGTCACAAATTCGCCTAATAATTCATTTAGCAACTGCTCGTTGAATGCCTACTGTTAGTCCGGCACATTTTTCATGCATCTAGGATACATCTGTGAACAATGCAGGAAAGAAACCTCTGCCTCTGTGAAACTGACATTCTAGCGGGAGAGAAACAGATAAGAAACAATGACTAACACATATAAAAAAATGACTGAGGGTGTTAGAAACTGCACGGAATCAGGACTGGGGCATAAAGGAGGACTGAACACATGCATCTAATTTTGCTCCTTTGTAAAACCCACAAAAACTACCATAATATGTCTTTGTTTTGCTTAATTTTGTTTTTAATGACAAAATCAATAAGGTTAAGGAGAAGAAGGGAGATATCAGAGTGAAGACATTTTGAACACTGGAAAGTGAATGGGCTAGTGCCATTTCCATAGCTGATCTGATAGAGCCAAATCCTAAGTCAAAAACTAGGAGAGCTGTGCCACAACCAGACCTACAGCACAGAGGTCTCACTGTACCAGTTCTCTCTGGGACCAAGGATAAAGAGGGATGCTACTGAAATAAGGAGGATTGGGCAAAAAACCTCTAAGAAACACAGGTCCTACACTCCCTCCCTCATTCTGTGACGTTGGTTGACTGTCCCTTACCTTCCTTAACAAAAATTTATTCTCTCAAGAAGATAAGACACATGCACCAACGAAAGATTTCAAACAAAAGGACATCATTTCTGCAATCACCTGACCATTTTTGGATCCAGAGCTGCACTACCTGTGAAACCACATTCATTTATGACACCCCACCCTACCCGCCCTGAATACTCTATGAAGGCCTGGCCTATTGTAGGCACTCTGAATTTATTTGGTGGGACACAGACAAGAGGGAAACTTCTAGGTCACTTGCTTTTTTCCAGTCCTGCAATCCTAAATTTGGAAATGGCAGGGGTGCTAAAGGGTTTGTCCTGTGGGTTTCACACTCTCCCAGCTCAACTGTAGGCTCTGCTGAGAGTTCTCACTGACTTGGGGGGTCAGGTTAACTCTGGAAAGACCAGAAGGACCCTTTTCCTCTAATGCTTTCTAATAGCTCAGCAGGATGGATACAAAGAGAGGGAGAGGGAAAGAAAGTGCTTCTGGCAGGACTTCAGAATAATTGGATCTTGGGGACACAATCTCAGATGTATAGAGTTTCCAAATTTTGTCACTTCAACTTCTAAACTTTAAATCACCTCAGGGACTAGAGTAATCCCAGTAGCAGAGTGGGATTTAAATGGCTTCATGTATGCAAAGGACAGTCCTTTGTGTATTTTTTCTGAAACAGAACAAAGCCAAGAAAACTTAGCTTTCATCCATCTCAGGTGCTAACTCCTCTGGCTGCTACTTTCAGACTCAATTGGCTATTTTGGGCTTCTTCCTCAGACAGAAGAAAAGTGATTATTTTCTTTATCAACCTATTTACAAAAAGGTAAGAGAACACTATACACACACACACACACACACACACACATATATATACGCGCACACACACATACACACACATATATATATACACACACACAATACTATATACATTAACTGTTGTGGACCCAGCATCATAAAGAACATCTTAGTGTGCAACAGAAAATTCAAGAACAAGAAATTCAGGAGGTCCTTTAGTCCCTGGGATGGAACACCTTTCAAAACAATCCATTCCAGAGTGAGCATGAGGGAGCTGATGGCCAGAGAGGAAAAGGGACTTGACAATTGCCAGGCCATGAGTGACTGGCAAAGGGCAGCTCTTTGGGTAAATGCTTCTGAGGAGCTTTGGAAGGTGAGTGAAGGAATAAATGAATGAATATCCCAGGGGCTTGGGGGCTGTAAGAGAGGGAACTGTGAAAGAGGAGAAAGGTAACATCCAAAAGTGCTTGGAGGGGAATGGTCAGGAATTAAGCACAAAGGAGATCAGTTATTTCCACCAGTCCTATACCCCAAAGCAGGTGAAATCATACAAAGGAATGTAACACTTCTCAAAAAATCAATGAAAATAAATTGGCCATACATAGTATAACTTGAAGTAAATGTGTGACATCAACCTTGAACATGATCAGAAAAATTCAATCCAATCTGGTAACACTTTCATGGGCTGCCAAACATCATAAAGTAGATTTTGAAAAATTTATCTCCATTTTACTTAGAACAACACAAAGAGCTGCCCAGATTGCTAGAAGAGTTCTCTAAGTGCTCAGCAGGACGAGATTCCTCACTGGTTTTCTGGCCTCTTTGGATATCAGAGAATCATGAAGTCGGCTTTGTGAGTTGAAACAGGTGACAGAGCAGAGGCACTATGGACAGATCCAACCAGACCTCCCCACTGGTGGGGTTCATTCTCCTGGGCCTCTCAGCCCACCCAAAGCTGGAGAAAATGTTCTTCGTGCTCATCCTGCTCATGTACCTGGTGATCCTGCTGGGCAATGGGGTCCTCATCCTGGTGACCATCCTTGACTCCCGCCTGCACACGCCCATGTACTTCTTCCTGGGGAACCTCTCCTTCCTGGACATCTGCTACACAACCTCCTCAGTCCCCCTCATTCTTGACAGCTTCCTGACCCCCAGGAAAACCATCCCCTTCTCAGCCTGTGCTGTGCAGATGTTCCTCTCCTTTGCTATGGGGGCCACAGAGTGTGTGCTTCTGGGCATGATGGCATTTGATCGCTATGTGGCCATCTGCAACCCTCTAAGGTACCCTGAGGTCATGAGCAAGGCCATCTATGTGCCCATGGCTGCTGGCTCCTGGGCAGCTGGAAGCACCAGTGCCATGGTGCAGACATCCCTAGCAATGCAACTGCCCTTCTGTGGGGACAATGTCATCAACCACTTCACCTGTGAGATCCTGGCTGTCCTGAAGCTGGCCTGTGCTGACATCTCCATCAGTGTGATCAGTATGGTTGTGGCCAATGTGATCTTCCTGGGCGTCCCAGTTATGTTCATCTTTTTCTCCTATGTGTTCATAATTGCTACCATTTTGAAGATCCCCTCAGCTGAGGGGAGGAAAAAGGCCTTCTCTACCTGCTCTGCCCACCTCACAGTTGTGGTCATCTTCTATGGGACCATCCTCTTCATGTATGGGAAGCCCAAATCCAAGGATCCCCTGGGGGCAGACAAACAGGATGTTGCAGACAAGCTCACCTCCCTCTTCTATGGGGTAGTGACCCCCATGCTCAACCCCATCATCTACAGCCTCAGGAATAAGGATGTGAAGGCTGCTGTGAGGAGCCTGGTGACTCAGAAACGCTTCACCTGGTGATGGTGGAGGGGTCCTGGTAGTTCCTGCTTCCTAGTTTCTCCCACCTGAGGGTCTCAAGAGCATAAGATGAAGGGATAAGTTCATGCAAGCTTCCATAGGTACATTTAATTACACAGAACCTCATTATACCCAAGAACTCTGTGTGAATAGAAAAGCAGTGTGAATTTTCCCATCAATCTTTAGGCAGTTATACAAGTTATTCTTACTGATCTAGCCTTTTACTTCTCTGTATCTTCCATGTATACTAAACAAACTGATATCAAAGAAAAGTAACTCTTCAGGTTTTATTTCCTAATTCATAAAAGCTCTACTCTATAGAGCTTTTCATAGTCTATAATTCAGTCACTCCTTGGCTCACTCACTGACCTTATTTGAATGGGTCCATACTTTTATGGCCACCTGTCTGGGATTCATCCTACTCCATATCAAATAACGGTAATATTTTTATCTTTATCCTCACTGTACTTTATTTTTATTGTCATTTTAATTCTTAAAACTGTTTCCTGAATCATTCTCTTCCTATGTCTCCCTAATTAGCCTCTTTCCCTTGCCCTTAACCAAGGGCCCAATCAGAAAAGTATTTACATCCTTGGAGCAAAGAGAAAAACAAAGTGTGGCAGACTGATGTAAAGGTCAAAGGTTCAGGCCTTCTTCTTTTCCTTTTCTGAAAATGTTATTCATCCTTGGGTTCTTTCCCTAGATAACATTGGCTTCCCATGGGTCATCAGAGGACTGTAGAAACTGAGAGATGTGGAGGGTAATCAAATAAATTCTATTAAACACCTGACCTGGCTTGACCAAGTGTGCAGCCAAGAGGAGACCATAACTTGCCTTTGTACCTAAGACTCCCCAGAGCCACGCAGTCAGTATTTAGAGGGAGAGGCGGTGGTGCTCAGAGATGAAGAAGGAAACACATAAGAATCACCTTCATGACTGGTGAGGAATTCTCTAGAGTTATCCATCTAGAAGTGCAGCTAAAAGAATGGGCAAAATAGAAAACCTCTGACAGTTGATATGAATTTTTAACCCAACAGAGAGGAAACAAACTAACACTCAAAGCAACCAGCCTTTGCTGAAAAAGAGTTATTTCAGGAAGATGGTCCAAAAATTAAAGAAAATTCTCAGTAGTTTTTTTCAGTGAAATTTAAGAGGGTATTGAATCAACAAGAGCAGTCTTAAAAAGGAGGCTAGGAGAAAAGATAACTGAGAAATAAGAACATTGCTCAAGGTAAACAATCCCACTTATTTGGATTCAGTATGGAATTCATGAGGACACAGAGCAGATTAAAGACAAATAATAACTAAAACTTTTTTCACTGAATAGAAGTTTTAGATATTTTGTTCATAAAAGGTTCATCAAATACCCAGTAAGAAATTATAGCAAAAGACCCACCTATCTGGAGTCAAAGATAAATTTTAATTCCTGTACATGTCAAAATAATTCTGCAGACTTTTCCACAGAAGAAAAGCATATTTCCTAATAAGGAACGAGAGTCTGTCAATGGCCTGCTGTTCCCCAACCCTAAATGTAGATGTTGGCAGAATAAGGTTTTTAAAGTTCTGAGGGAAAGAAAATGGGTTATGAGTCCTGAATTCTACATATCCCTTATCTCTGCACAGATACAAGGGTTTAAAAGACACTTGCCGTCATGTGTAAACATAGAAAGCACATATCCATACAATCTCTCCATGAAAATAATTTATTTAGAATGTTGTCCAACAAACAGTTAAAAATTTAAAAAAAAATTGAAAGAAAGTGATAGAAGAAACAGTGGGGAATGATGAAATACATAGGACCAATCAAGTATCGTCAATTCTTATACCGATTTTGCAAAGAAGAATACATGAAGGAATTATCAGCAATCATGTCGAGGTAAATAGTGATAATGAAGCAATGATAGAGCTCCAGTTATAATTCTAGATGAATTCATCTAGCTGGGAAATGGAGAAAGAGAGTTACATCCCACTGAAGGCTTCATCAGATATAGTGGGAAGGGGTTCCTATAACTACAGTCCATTGCACTGATGCTGAAAGGCAGCAAAAGTCTTAATATGCTTGTTGAAAATTTAAGAATAAATGCCAACAAGTATTAGGGTGAAGTTTTTGAAAGAATTAGAGGGTTATGAAAGAACAAATAAAGTTGATCAAATGAAAAAACTCATTTATTGAACTGAGGAAATTTAAATCACTATATACTAAGAGATAATACATATTACCCAGTGGCCGCTTTTTTTTTTTTT
>SJYC01053205.1:0-23974 GCA_006408675.1 Madoqua kirkii | reverse complement strand
TGAAGTTTTTGAAAGAATTAGAGGGTTATGAAAGAACAAATAAAGTTGATCAAATGAAAAAACTCATTTATTGAACTGAGGAAATTTAAATCACTATATACTAAGAGATAATACATATTACCCAGTGGCCGCTTTTTTTTTTTTTTAGGATTTGCAAGGTTTTGAACATCAGATCAATTACTGCAACCATTTTATTAACAGATTAAAAAAGAAAAAGTAATCTTACCCACAAATGTTGACAAATAATTTGGTAAAATTTAGCATCCATTTCTGACTCTTAAAGTAGTGGATTTGAATAGAGGAATCCATCCTCGACATGAATGAAATGATCAGAACAACAACAACGGGTGGACTTGATGGCAAAACATTAGTAACATGCTTACAATCTGGATTAGGACATCTCTCAGTATCTGCATCATTCTGCAGAATCTAGCTAATTAAACCAGATCAGAAAAATAAATGAGGAATGAAATACAGAAAAGAAGAAAACTATTCAGTAAGTAAACTATTGTTTACTGAGAAAAAATTTTAATCAAGTGCAAAACTAAAGTGGTTGTATATAATTTAAAGTAAGTTGTATATAATTTAAAGAACGTAAAGTGGTTGTATATAATTTATACCAGTCACAGCAACTTTAAAAGACCTAGGAAAAATACATAAAGAATTTGAGTATATCAGATATTTACAATGGTCATACATTAACAGAAGAAATTTTTAAAATATGTTTTCATTTTGGAAGGAGGAAAAGACCTGAATGTAAGCTTCAGGACAGTCTGGAGTATCCTCCAAGTGCCCTCATTCAAAGCCAAAACTGTTTCTAATGGGTTGGGATGACCCATGCTACATCTGGTTTCCCATCCTGAGGGCAGGTCCATTCTATTTGTTCGGAAAAGGTCCAAGCCCAGGGCTTGGAAGCAAACAGAAAGGCTCACTCATCAAAGGTTCTCAGAAGAATGAACAGCCAGCGGGGCGAAGGAAATGGTAGGGCGAATTGAAAGAGTAATATTGACGTATATACAGTACCATGTGAAAACAGATAGCTACTGGGGAACTGCTGAGCAGCACAGGGAGCTCAGCTCAGTGCTCAGTGATGACCTAGAGGGGTAGGATCTGGGTGGGTGGGAGGCAGGCTCAAGACGGAGGGGACATATGTATATTTATGACAGATTCTCTTTGTATGGCAGAAACCAACACAACGCTGCAAAGCAATTATCCTCCAATTTAAAACAAATTGAAAAAAAAGGAAACAAAAACCAGCTTTTACTCCAGCCCTGGTTTTGGAGGTAACCAAAGAGTTTAGACAAGACCACTAGATGTGCAGATTAATTTCTACCTGATTACTTTGTTGTTGTTCAGTCATTAAGTCATGTCTGACTTTGCAATCTCATGAACTTTAGCACACTAGGCTCCTCTGTCCTCCACTATTTCCTGCAGTTTGCTCAAATTCGCGTCCATTGAGTCAGTGATGCTATCTAACCATCTCATCCTCTGCCACCCCTTCTCCTTTTGCCTTCGATCTTTCCCAGCATCAGTCTTTTCCAGTGTGTCAGCTCTTTACATCTTGTGGCCAAACTATTGGAACATCTGCTTCAGCATCAGTCCTTCCAATGAATTTCCTTTAGGACTGACTGGTTTGATCTCCTTGCAGACCAAGAGATTCTCGAGAGTCTTCTCCAGCATCACAATACAAAAGCATCAATTCTTCAGCACTCAGCCTTCTTTATGGCCCAGCTCTCACATCTGTACATGATACTGGAAAAACCATAGCTTTGACCATAGAACCTTTGTCAGCAAAGTAATGTCTCCGCTTTTTAATATGTTATTTAGGTTTGTCATAGCTTTTCTTCCAAAGAGAAATTATCCTTTAATTTCATGGCTGATTACACACCTGATTACTACAGGTAACCATTTCTCTCAATTTAGGACAATCCCTAAAATCTTCAAAACAACTGAGTACCATTGAAGGTTATCACAAAATGTGACCAAATCAAACATCAAAGATGATCACAGGCAACATGTCAATAACATAATCACTCAAACAATTTCAATCAGAGCATTCCAGATGCTGGACAGGGGCGTTAACTAAGGGGAAGGACCAGGTGGGGAAGCAGGAGCTGACTGCTTATTCTCCTAAGCTCCAGCCAACCTCTGCCAGGCAGGAATGCAGGAAGGGGAAAGGTAGGGGATGCAAAGAGCTGCTCCCCTGCTGTAGTCTCCACGTTCCCCTCTGGTGCTTGCAGAGCTGAGTGCTTCCCAGAATTCTACAACAGTGTAAGAATTCTAAGATCAAACAAAATTGTGTTCCTCAGCCACTTTTGCTATGGGTTGCAATTTGCAACCTCTACTAAAAGCACACATCAATCACAGCATTGCTGGAGTTTCTAAGGATGCCCTCAACAGAGGTCACTTACATCTGTACTGTGCATCTATTGTTTCAGGAGGAAACTGCTCCCTCTCACTCTCATCATGTGATTCCAGGGGACTGCCAACTCTAGTACACCCACCCTTGGCCACAGTAATCAGTCTGAGGGAAAGCATGTGACCTTGGTCAAACTAATCAAAACCATTCCGCAGCATATTTCAATTGGAGCAAGAAGAAAAGGGGTCCTTATTGGCGTTCTATGCTGCATTGCAGATCACTACTTAGTGGCTTTAGACAATACGCATTTATAATCTTGCCGTTCCTATGAGTCAGGAGTTCAAGCAAGTCCTCTGCAAAGCTGCAGTCTAACGTGTTGGCCAGAGCTCTGTTCTCATCTGGAGACTAAAACAGAAGAATGTGGATTAGGCTGCTGACAGCTCTCTTCTCTAGCATGTGAGTAAATCTGTTTAAAACGAAGCCAGGAAAACACAAGTAGAGATAAGAACCAGATGAAAGGACAGAGAGTCCTAAAGACATGTGGAGTCACTAATTCCAACTGTGCCTGAGACTGAATCTACCTTTGAACTTCTCAGTTTTATGAGCATTAAAGTTTGTATTGGGGTTATGTTGGTTGGAATAAGTTTTCTATCTAGAAACTTACAAAGTCTTGACAATTACAAAGCCCAAAGGAAGAGTATCTTTATATAGTCACCTTCTCTTGCTGATCACTGCACACTCCCATTGCAATGCTATATTTATATTACATAGGAGATCACTTCCAGCTGAGAATAAGAAACTGCAATCCAGTCTTGATTAAGTCTATGGCCGTACCACTCAATCTCATCTGATCTCAGAAGCTAAGCAGGGTTGGGCCTGGTTACTACTTGGATGGGAGTCTTAGTCAAATTCCAGGCTCTTTTTCAAATAAGACAAAAGGACTAAATTCTTTTCAGGCCTGTACTCTCCATGAACATTGATGCCCAAAAGCCAAATTATGAAAATCAGTAAAACAAATATAGTAATGCATTTGCAAGGAGATCCAACCAGTCCATTCTAAAGGAGATCAGTCCTGGGTGTTCTTTGGAAGGAATGATGCTAAAGCTGAAGCTTCAATACTTTGGCCACCTCATGCGAAGAGCTGACTCATTGGAAAAGACCCTGATGCTGGGAGGGATTGGGGGCAGGAGGAGAAGCGGACGACAGAGGATGAGATGGCTGGATGGCATCACCAACTCGATGGATATGGGTTTGGGTGAACTCCAGGAGTTGGTGATGGACAGGGAGGCCTGGTGTGCTGCAATTCATAGGGTTGCAAAGAGTCAGACACGACTGAGTGACTGAACTGAACTGAACTGAACTCTGTGAGCAAGTTCCATTAATCCTCCCCAAAAAGCATGGATAGGGTGAACATTAAAAATTTATGACATCATAAAAAAAATTTATGACATCAACAAACTAAAGAAGAAAACCCAAATGATCACATCTCAACAGATATAGGAAAAGTATTTGATAAAATTTAATTCCTGACAACAACCACTCTACTCTAGCCAAACACCTCGAAAAAAAAAAAAGAAAAAACACAATGGCCTCACCTTCACCCCACCAGCAAGGGCTGAGCAGATGATAGCCTAGACTTCTATTCTCACCAAGCTATGATAAGGCAGTCCAACCATTCCCCTGTCAACGTGATATCAGAGGAAGATCAATAGGAAGATGGGATGCTGGGCAGTAAGAGGTCCTCCCCACCCTCACAGAGTCAGTAGAGACCATGTGGGAAGCTCCTTCTTCTTCTCGCTTGGGTGGTATCAGAAAGGGCCTACGGAAAACTCAGGGCTTGGGTCTGTGCTACTGAAGTCAGTCCTTCCCATGGTGTCAGTGGAGGACATGGGGACGACACTAGGCACTCCTGTCACTCACTGCCAGCCAGAAAGGGATCAGCAGAGCCTTAGTGGGGAGCTGAAATTCCCACTCCTTGCCCAGCGGTAAGGAGGATCCCCTCATCCCAGCAATGCAAGGCTGGTTCAATATTCAAAGATCAGTCAATGCAATCTAACTACCAAATTAACAGGCTAATTAGGAAAAATCACATGATTATATCAAATGAAACAGAAGAAGCTTTTGAAAAAAACAATATTAATTCATGGCTTAAAAAAAAAAAAAAACTTTCAGGGACTTCCCTGCTAGTCCAGTGGCTAAGACTCCACTCTCCCAATGCAGAGAGTCCAGGTTCGTACCCTGGTCAGGGAACTAGATCCCATATACTGCAATTAAAAGATCCTGCATGCCACTGTGGAGACTGAGGATCCTGCAGGCTGCAACTAAGACCTGGCATAGCCAAACAAATAAATAAATCGATAAGTAGTTAAAAAAAGAAAACTTTCAGTCTTAGCCAGTGAGTCAGGACACTGGCTTTTTGAGATCCCAGGGAAGGCTCAGAAGGAAGCTGGCATTTCTGTGCCTGCCTCTCCATTTCCAGCTGGCCATGTCCCAGGCACTGCCTCTGATTGTAACTGATGGCTGGGATGCGGTCCCTGGAGCCCCCAGTATGCTGAGCCCCAGTGCCCTATGAACACTCAACATTCCAAACTTTAAATTGCTTCTGGGACTAGCAGGGTCCCTGTAGGAGTCTACGGCTGTAGCTCGAGGACTCCCTTCACTGCTGGGAAAACGAGCCCATGGGATTCCTCAGGCTCAGACCAGGATGACAGGTCCTGTACATGAAGATTCTGTCACTGAGATACCCAGGACACAGCCAGGAGGAAGGATGGGAGAGAAACACCCACCAGAAGCTAAAGTTTCCCCAAAGATTCAGAAGGACAAGAAGAAAGAGGGTCTCAGAGGTAAAGGAAGTCAGGCAGGGGAATCTGGGTTTTTCTCTGGCATCCAGGGTCTGGTGCTAGTGTGCGGTGAGGAGTTAAGAATCTGAGACCAGGAGACTCAGAGAAGCACCTCAAACAGAACACAGGTGGGAAGAGCTGAGCCGGGAGGGGACAGAGGCAGTAGCCATGCCTGCCTTCTGCAGGGCACTTCTCAAAGACACACTTTCCTCTCCTCTGCCTCTGCTCCCGGAAGCCTTCCCACAGCTGCTGCTGGAGCAGGGAGGAACAGCTGAGAGTAAGCTCCAGGCCAGGCAGTCCTCCCTTCACGCTCTCCCAGCCCCTGTCTGCCCTTGCTGCTCCCCCTCACAGGAACCCAGGGAGTGTGTGGGATTCCCATCATCCCCCTCTTGCAGAGGCTTCTGGGAAGAAGGGGCCTTCCTCAGCGTCAGAGGGTGAGTGGATCCAAGCTTGGTCCCTCTGGTTTCCCAATCTGTCAATGGCTAGTTTTTTCTGTTTTTCTCACTTTCCTTTAATGATTACTAAGACTTTTCCCCCCACCCTGAATACCAAGTGATCTGTACCCATTGTATTAATAGAAAATGTGGTAATACTGAATGGGACAAAGAGGAGTCCCTCGAGAAATATTATCAGTGAGGAATCTGCACTTAGAATCTGAGCAATGGCAGCTAAGAGATTCAAAATCCCCTACACAAAGGCATATAGGTCTCCCCATAAGCTAGTTGCTTGTATGGAACCCAAGGGTGGGTTCCACACAAGAATATAATATGAGTATAAAAGGACAAAGGAAAAAAATTTAGTTATCTGTGGCTAAGAAGTTCACCAATATTCTAGTGAAATGGGGTTGGAGGTTAATGCCTACCATCTGATAAGTGTAGTTCATATAGCTATTAATCATTGAGTTCACTGGTCAGTAAGCTGCAGAGCTGTCAACCCCTAGTGTGGGTTTAATCATTCCAATTTTAATCATTCCCATCAGTCTTTGTGTTGACTTCATAAAGTTCTTCCCCATGTAGGTTCCTCCCCATATAGTGTTATCAGTTTGTATTAAAATAGGGCGATCCCAGTGCTGATGATGGTCTAGTCTGTGTCACTGATGGTGGGCGGACTGGAAAAGTCATCCTCAATATCACTGAGTTTTTACCCAGGATTGTTTCTGTGTGGAGGTGAATTGACATTTTATACAAGTTTCTTCCAAATGTAGTCAAAATTTAAAGAAGTTTTAAATTTTACTGGTTCTAAGAACTGGACTAGCCTGGGAATCTCAGAAAACTCAGGTTAAATGCAAAGACTATACATTTCCACTAAAGAGAAATCATTCATAGGATGTTCTCACTGTTAATTATTTTTTGTTGTTGTTGTTTAGTTGCTAAATCGTGTCCAAATCTTTTGTGACTGCATAGACTGTAGCCTGCCAGGCTCCTCTGTCCGTGGGATTTCCCAGGCGAGAATACTGGAATGTGTTGCCGCTCACTTCTCCAGGGGATCTTCCTGACCCAGGGAATGAAGCTGAGTCTTCTGCATTGGTAGACAGATTCTTTTCCACTGAGCCCCCTGGGAAACCCAGTCATTAATCATAATGCTGAGAAAAGGCTCTCCTTGACTGCGGAATCTGCTCCACTGGGCTCAAGTCCTGTCTCTGTCACCAACTTAGAAGTCTCGGATAGGTCACTTCCCTTTTGAGACTTCAGTTGCTTTTATGGACAATGAGAGGATGCAGCAACTTGGGAAAAATCCCTCACACAGCTAGACTGTTTGAGGCCCTCGCCCAGGACTGACCCATTGTACACATATGCTCTCCTATTACACAGCAGGAGTGGCCTCATATCAGATAGCTGGGGTTCTTTTCAAGAAAGCCTGATGTGATACTTTTGTAATGTGCTGATGACAGAGGGACTATCACATGGAAAAACCTAATCAGACCTCCCCCATGGTGGGGTTCATTCTCCTGGGCCTCTCAGCCCACCCAAAGCTGGAGAAAATGTTCTTCGTGCTCATCCTGCTCATGTACCTGGTGATCCTGCTGGGCAATGGGGTCCTCATCCTGGTGACCATCCTTGACTCCCGCCTGCACACGCCCATGTACTTCTTCCTGGGGAACCTCTCCTTCCTGGACATCTGCTACACAACCTCCTCAGTCCCTCTGGTCCTGGATAGCTTCCTGACTCCCCAGAAAACCATCTCCTTCTCAGCCTGTGCCGTGCAGATGTTCCTCTCCTTCTCCATGGCGGGAACAGAGTGTGTGCTCCTGAGCATGATGGCGTTTGATCGCTACGTGGCCATCTGCAACCCCTGAGGTACTCTGTGGTCATGAGCAAGGCTGTCTATGCGCCCATGGCTGCTGGCTCCTGGGCTATTGGTGGTGTTGCTTCTCTGGTTCACACATCCTTGGTAATTCAGCTGCCCTTCTGTGGGGCCAATATTATCAACCACTTCACCTGTGAGATCCTGGCTGTCCTGAAGTTGGCTTGTGCTGACATCTCCATCAATGTGATCATTATGGAGGTGAGCAATGTGATCTTCCTGGGGCTCCCAGTTCTGTTCATCTCTGTCTCTTATATCTTCATCATTGCTGCCATCCTGAGGATCCCCTCAGCTGAGGGGAAGAAAAAGGCTTTCTCCACCTGCTCTTCCCACCTCACTGTGGTGATAATATTCTATGGGACCTTATTTTTCATGTATGGAAAGCCCAAGTCTAAGGACTCTCAGGGCGCAGACAAAGAGGACCTTTCAGACAAGCTCATCCCCCTCTTCTATGGGGTAGTGACCCCCATGCTCAACCCCATCATTTACAGCCTGAGGAACAAGGACGTGAAGGCTGCTGTGAGGAACCTGGTGAGTCAGAAATGCTTCAGGAAATGATGCAGGAGAAGTCTTCTGTGGTTCTCACCCCCATGGAGGAAAGGACTTCACTCATCACAGATGCCATCCAAAACCCAACAAGTCAACTTAACAGGAATGGTCTCTTGCCCTAAGGCCTATTTTCAGGGAATGTTTACCTTTTCAGAGTTTATCTGTGGGGTTTTGGCCACATGTCTGACATTCAACAGATACCAGACAACAAATCCTCTAACTGAATGATGAGGACATTCTGAACACATGGAGATAGATGGAGACATATGGAGCTGAAACCAAGGAGACAGGGACCATTAGAGCAAGCCTAATGGGCATGCTGTGTCTAAACTGCAGATTAGTACAGAGAGGTGAGACGGCTCTCACAGCAGCTTTGTCAGCCCTGTTGGGAATCACAGGGACAGTCAGAGGAATAAGGAGGAAATGGACGTCTCATCTTGGGCTCCTGTATATCAGATCAGTTTGCCAGAAGTGCTCAGAAGAGACAAACATTCACCATGTATAAAGCCTCTGGGTGGAAATAATCTACTTTGATTAAATGAATTTCTTTTTAGCTATTAGAAAATTGGGACCTTTTTTTCTTTTCTTGATTCACTGTAGAGTTTGAAACACTGATAGTAAATTAAATTGAAGAAGGAGTATAGGGTTTGAATTTGATCTTCATTACTTACAGCAATTCCGAATAGAAAAGGTACTATCCTATTACATAATGAATAATACATTCTAAAACAAAAAAGATGACAGGCAGATAGACAAATAGATAGATAGACAAAGAAAGAGTGTCTAAATATGTTTGAAGACTTTGGGATGGTAGGTTAAAGTCTGACAGGTTTCTTTGCTCCAGAAATTCTCAGAGATTTTAACATACTAATGTACACTGTGAATGTCTAAGGATATAAAGTCTGTAGCCTACAGCACTTCCTGAGTCTCCATAGTTTAACACAATAAAACCAGGAAGCACTTTCTTACTTATGACCTTGAGCAGGTTGGTTAACACCTTTCAGCTTATTTCTTCATAAAAAATCACCACTTTATTTTACATGGAATACATAAGATACCATAAATAAATTCTTTGTAAATAGTAAGCATCATAGAAATGTAAGATATTGTTAGAAGTATTATGAATGCAATGTAATGTGCCATGTGGAAGACAGCGAAATATAGTTCCTATCCAGAACAACAGACACAGAAGATGGATGAGATATTCAAGATGGCAGTAAGTGAATAGAAGCAGTTTTATGACAATTTATATTAAGTTCTGCTGAGAATATTGGAAAACTTAAAAAGAGAATTTAGAAAGAGAACCCAACTTTGCATATACAGTAGATCTCGGAAATGTTTACTTCAAATGATATTTAAGTTTTTTA
This sequence comes from Madoqua kirkii, assembly GCA_006408675.1. Lineage (NCBI taxonomy): Eukaryota > Metazoa > Chordata > Mammalia > Artiodactyla > Bovidae > Madoqua > Madoqua kirkii. Next base: position 14,555 of record SJYC01053205.1, on the reverse strand, counting down.
TATTTGTTAAAAATGAATTGTATAAAATAGGGATGCACATTTTGTGAATAAAATTTCACTATCTTGTTTGTCATGTTCCTGATTTCTACTATGTCCCAGCAAAAAAAAAAAAAAACCTTGCTATTGCAAACGTACAAGAGCTACATCTAGCGGCCATACAAGCAAACTTTAGATACCTGGGGAGTCGCATAATAGGTCTTCTTGTTCAACCCCATGCTTCACAACCAAATCCTAATGCATCTGCTCTGTATTCTGAGAACAAGCAGCTGCTGAGGCTCAAACGCTGTGGGAAATTCTAAGGCTATGTTAGGATCCTAAAAGTTGGAAGTGGTGCAGGAATTTTACTCCTCTGTATAAGGAGATCCTGGAGACAAGCATCAGGGTGTTGGGGCAGGAAAGAGAGGGAACTCCGTGGTTGTCTACGAGAGGCAGGCTGGGCGATTCCTGGACCACAGAGGGGCAGGGCTATGGCTTCCATGTCAGGCTCTCTGCAAGAGCCCAAGGGAGCCCAGGAGTCTTTCTGGCCCAGAGCAGAGAATGCCCCAGGTTTTACTCACCTTGGCAGCTTGGGACCTCTTAAAGTACTCACAGTGGCCAGTGTCTCACACGCTAGTACACACACGAGGACTACAGTGTTTGCCCCACTCCCAGGATGTGGCTGCCCAAAGAGCGCCAGCAGCAGGGCACCCAGCAGGCAGACAGAGGCACAGGCAGAACCTAGAGAAACAAGTCTCCTGATGTAAGCGAGCTGCCAGAGGAACAAAAGCATTCCAAGAGCACTCTGGGAGGTCAACTCCGGCACAGAAAATCTTTCTGATAAGATGGCAGATTGAGCACTTGTAACATGGCGAAGTTAGAGAAGGAAAAACACGATATGATGCAAGTTGAGGAGAATGCAAGGCCAGAGGAAGGTTTGGAGGGGAAGGAAGAGGGAGGTGCTGAGTAAGAAAGACTTAAAAATGTTCAGAGTAGGAAATGCCAGGATTTGAATCCAACTTTGTCTAACTCCAAAGTCCATGCCTTTTGGCTCCAGCAGCACTTACCGAGGCCAGTGTAGACCCTGCCAGCATTCAAGAGGTTTCAGGGAAACAGAGAGGTGAGCAAGCAGGGACACATGAATTATCCTGGTCTTTCTCCCAGAAGGCGGAACACACACCTCATATCTCTCAAGTCTGGCTGAAAGAAAATAGGAGAGATTTTAGGCCCAGGACCCTGGCGAAAAGACTAGGTGGGCAGTTTCGGGTCTATACCACACTTCATGAAGACTCAGCTCACTGCTACCAAATATGAGACCCCTGTAAAGAGATTTGAGTTGCTGCCACGCCCCGCTCTCTCCCTTCTCAGCCACACACATACCCCACACAAAGGTCAGTAATAACTTGCTGCCGTTATGGCTTTGAAGGTTATACAACTTTATACACAGTGACTCCTTTAATTAAAAAAAAAATTTTTTTTTTCAGAACAACCATGTTTTTACCCAGAGATGTATACTACAGGAAGTAATATTTTGAGGTTTTGGTTTCAGGCAAAGACATTTGCCATCAAGTGTCATCAACTTATTGTGATGAGTAATTTATAACTCAGCACAGTGGTATCTAGCTGGAGACTATCAGATGAAACAGTTAGGAACTGCCTGACACATAGGGGTGAACTCGAAATGTATCGCCAAGTGAGACCGATGAAGAGGCAGTACCTCCTGCGACTCCAGTGGGCTGGGCACACGCACTGTTTTTTTTGTTTTGAAGCCCTGGTGTATTTATTTTTATTTTGCCCTAGACATATTTTTTGTGATATGACGTTATAGTTCAGTTTGAATGCACAATGACCATGAACCTCCAAAATGTTGAAATATTGTTGAATAAGGCAGAAAGAAGACTGCACTTTCCAAAGAACCCCTCCTCACCCCAGCCCCACCACCACCAAGTCTTTCTTCCTCCCTTGGAAAGTACTGTAAACTTCCTTTGCTACCTTTTACATATAAGCTCTCTTTATTTGCTTTCTAACTGCTGTTTGTTGCATAAAACTGCTTTCACTGTTAAACTAATATATTCTTCTATCTGTGAATATTGTTAGGATATCCTGGGTCAGGATGAAACTATCCTAATTTTTCATATAAAAATGAATAGATGGAGAAGAAAATGGCAACCCACTCCAGTATTCTTGCCTGGGAAATCCCATGGACAAAGGAGCCTGGCGGACTGCACAAAAGAGTTGGGCACGACTTAGCGGCTAAACAAGTCAAAGTAACAACAACAACAAAATAATATCAAGAGAAAAAATTTTCTATCTATTGACCTTTTTCCCTTAGCAGTGTTTTTAAGAAACAAATTGACATCTTTAAGCAAAGGATAGATACATATTTTACATCAGCTATGCTCTCTGAAGAATAAAACTATAGTCATATTACCTCATAGAGCCCATGACTATTATCTTCAGAACCAACTGAAGCAGCCGGAAAATTTAAGTTCTTGAGACATTCACTGGACCTGTCCTTGTTCTTAACCTGTTGGGTTTTGTTCCTAAGGACCAAAGTTTGGCCTCTAACCCCTGAGAGGAAATGGCTAGAGACCTGCTGACTAAGGCCCACAAAGAATCAAGTGAACATCAAGATAAGGTTTTGTATCAATGAGGATTAGGTTTAATCAAATATAGCAGAGCATCACATTAGTAATGCTTACGCAAGACAGCAGTTTATTTCTGTCGTGTGAAAAGATCCGCACGGTAGGTAAACCAGGGATACTGGTGGGATCTCTATTCCTCAAAGATTCCAGGGACTTGAACCTGACCTCCTTCTAGTTTACTGCTTTCCTGTCCCAATGGTGTTGTCCTCATAGTCCAAGAAGGCAGCTAGAGCTCCAGCTCTCATACCACACCACACAGTGGTGGGACGGAAAGAATGACAAAGAAGAAGGGAGGGTGATGGTTAATTTTTTGTGTCAACTTGACTGGCCCTGGAATGCTCGGATTAAATATTGTCTCTGTATGTGTCTGTGAGAGTGTTTCCCAATGAGATTAGCATTTCAGTTTGTGAACTTGATAAAGCAGACCACCCTTCCCAGTTGAGGGCCTGAATAGAGCAGAAGGTGGAGGAAGGAGGAATTCACTGAGATATCTCATCTCATCTCCTGCCTCAAACTGGGATTTTCAGTATCAGTTTCCTGGATCTCAGGTCTTTGGACACAGACCAAGTCTCCAAGATCTGCATACAGCACATTGTGGGACGTCCCAGACTCCATACTTGTGTAAGCCAATTTCTCATAATAAATTCTGTTTCTCTGGAGAATTCTGAATAATACAGGGTGCAAGGGCATATGCCAGCTGTCCTATAAGAAACGTTTCTAGGGCTTCCCTGGTGGCTCAGGAGTAAAGAATCCGCCTGCCAATGTGGGAGACATGTGTTCAGTCCCTGGTCTGGGAAGATCCCACATGCCTTGGAGCAACAAAGCCCGTGCACCACAACTATTAAGCCTGTGCTCTAGAGCCCAGGAGCCACAACGACTGAAACCCGTGCACCCCAGAATCCATGCTCCGCAACAAGAGACCCCACCGCACTGAGAAGCCTGCACACCACAACTAAAGACTAGCTCCACCCACTCTCTGAAACTAGAGAAAAGACCACCCAGCAACCTAGACCCAGCACAGCCAAACAGAAATAAATAAAATTATATTTAAAAAAGAAAGGTCTTTAGAGACTGTCATGCTTCAATTCTATTTGCAACCCATTAACCATAACTTAGTCATGTGGCTGTAGTTAACAGCAGGAGATGCTGAGAAATACAGCCTCAATTCTGGGCAAACATCTGACCTAGTTAAAAATGGGAGATTCTTTGATTTTTGAAAGAAGGAATGTCACTGTTGTTCGGCCACTGAGTCTTGTCTGACTCTCTGTGACCCCATGGGCTACAGCACACCACGTTCCTCTGTCCTGCACTATCTCCCAGAGTTTGCTCATATTCACATGCACTAAGTTGATGATGTTAATCATCTTATCCTCTGCTGCCCCCTTCTCCTCCTGCCTTCAATCTTTTCCAGCATCAGGGTCTTTTCCAATTAGTCAGCTCTCCACATCAGGTGGCCAAAGTACTGGAGCTTCAGCATCAGTCTTTCCAATGAATATTCAAGGTTGATTTCCTTTAGGATTGACTGGTTTGATCTCTGTGTAGTCCAAAGGACTCTGAAGAGTCTTCTCTAGCACCACAGTTCAAAAGCATCAGTTCTTCAGCGCTCAGCCTTCTTTATGGCCCAACTCTCACATCCATACATGAGTACTGGAGAAGCCTTAGCTTTAACTGCGCGGACTTTTGTCTGCAAAGTAACCTCTCTGATTTTAATAATAATACGCTATCTAGGTTTATCATAGCTTTCCTTCCAAGAAGCAAGCATCTTTTGCTTTTCATGGCTGCAGATACCATCCACAGTGATTTTGGAGCCCCCTCAAAAATAAATATCTGTTACTGCTTCCACTTTTTCTCCTTCTAGTTGGAGAACAATAAACAGTTTTGACCACAAAGTCCTCATAATTCTAATTCTGCACTGTATTGCTTTAAACGTAAAAGCTGCCATTTACTCCCAGAAAGCCCTTTGTTAATCGAAACTTAGTTACATTGGGAAAAAAATAAGAGTTAACAAAATAGTTTCTTAAAAATTAAATCTCCATATGTACCTGTTTCCCAGCCTGTCTCACAATCGTCAGGACAATGCCAGATCATGAAAAATTAGCTATTATAAGTCTCTGAACTATGGGCAATACACATCAAGTTTAGCTATTATGGCATTAAAAATTTCTTCATCGAGTGATCAACACATTCTTCACTTTTAATTCTTATTCAGTTTCAGAGATGGACCTGGGTAGGATAATTATGATTCAGATCATGTGTACATCTAAAATAATAAATAATATGTTTGGATGTGGAGTCAGGTCCTTTGAGTGGATCCAGATAATTAAAATGTCTTTTACCTTTTGGTACATGCTCCCAACAAGTATGATAGTAAAGCTTCACTTTGTGTTTCTTGGAGAATATGAAATATATTTATATTAGTTATCACAATTCTCTCTCCCAGCATCTAGGCTGCCTAAGAGCTCATCTTGTGTTGTACCACATCAAGCATACAGCCAGATGATCTACAGTCTTATAACAAAGGCAGCATGCTCGCTTCATACCCTTTGTTATAAACTAGAGATCAACAGCCATGACAGAGATACATATGGTTATGTTTCAATTTGGGTCCAAAAGGACCGTCATGGGACTTCCCATATTAATAATCCCCCAAAGAAATTCCAGTGAGAAAAATCATGCAGGTACCAATGGAAGGACACTGGCTGCTATGACACAGACAGGGACACAGAGCGAACTCACTATAGCTGAAGCCATAAGGATTCTCAGAAAAACCCACATGTAACTAAGAATCGCCTTTCCTCATAACTCTGTCAGCCCTTTTCGAGGACAAATTTCCTTCCTTGGAGCCATTCAGTTTACCCCCAAACAAAGATCATCTGCAGGTTTTGTTTTTATAAACCTCACCTTCATCTCTGTCCAAGGGAGACAATCTATGCAAAGTTTTCCTTCTCCCTTTACTGCACTCGAACTAAATGTCTCTGCATACGCTGATTCTCTAATAACATTCCTAGTGTAAGAGCATAAAGACCACTTTAGAACAGAATTGATTCTCCCACTAAGGAAACACTTCACTGTTCTACTTCACCAACTCTTGCAAACAGTCCTCAAAGTGCACAACTGAATGTTCTTGCAGAAAATCCCCAGTTGCAAGAGGTAGCTGGGCCTAATGATATAATCAAACCAATTTCACCAAACTCAAGGGCATACAAGGAGGCTGCAGGGAACGCAAAGAGGTGTCTGAGGCTGGCTCACCATCCATTTGAAAATACTGAGAACTGATAACATTTTAACCCATCCACAGGTGTTAAATGCCTATAGTTACAACCCATAGATCTTGCTAAAGACTCCTACCCAGGTTTACAGTCCAGATTTAGTTTAGCCTATAACTCTAAAGGATCTCATTAGTTTCTCACAAATGCTCACCTCTAAGGGAACACAAAGTTCTCACCAGAAGTCTTAGGTGACTTTATTTTCCTAGACTACAAGGGGGGAGTACTTGGGGGCCAACTTCTGACCCTGCTGATTAATCACAGGCTTCAGCATCTGAGAAACATGGACTTGGAAAGTACCAAGCCCTTCAAAAGCCGTCTGAGGTTGCCCACACTTTGGGATCTGACCTGTCAGACAGGAAGATGCTGTATTATGACTGTAGGTGTAAAGAAATGGCCCTTGGCCTACATGCATCTGGAACGGTGCCCACCACCAGGTGATACAGGAACCCACTTCTTTCTTTTTGCTCCACTCTCCCCTATGTTGTTATCCTCACCCAACTGGTCAAAGCTGGTTTACCTCTTAATTCAAACATTCCAGCCAAAAGAAAGCGGGACAGAGAGGGCGTGGACAGTTTCTTTCTTAAGGACTTGACCTAGAACTTGAAAACATTTCCGCTCAGTCCCACCTGGCCACCCAGATAGAAAGGATGGTAGGAAATAGAGTGTCCAGCCAGGAAGTCAGATGCTTAGTTAAAATTTAGGAGTTTCTATTTATTGAAAGGGGAAATGAAAAACGTATATTAACAGGTTATCGGTCTCTGCTGCAATGACATTTATTTAATGACCGACTGTGAGAGCAAGACTAGTGGTTGACTAGATGACTGGGAATGCTGCTGCTAAGCTGCCAAGTAGCTTCTATCGTGTCCAACTCTGTGTGACCCCGTAGACGGCAGCCCACCAGGCTCCCCCGTCCCTGGGATTCTCTAGGCAAGAACACTGGAGTGGGCTGCCATTTCCTTCTCCAATGCATCAAAGTGAAAAGTGAAAGTGAAGTTGCTCGGTCAGGTTCAACTCTTCGAGATCCCATGGACTGCAGCCTATCAGGCTCTTCTGTCCATGGGATTTTCCAGGCAAGAGTACTGGAGTGGGGTGCCATCACCTTCTCTGGACTGGGAATGCTAGGGGAAGGAATTTGATCACTTTGAGGGGAATTGGTTACTTTAGGGGGAGTTATTAGCTTTCGACCTAATTAGGCTTGAAGAAAAGAAGACTATTGAGTATGTCTGGATTGACAGTGACTGTATTTGGTGAGACTGAATTAGTTGATTAGATAAGAATTTTGATAAGATATATAACTCCCAGTTTAATACCAAAATGCAAAGTTATATTTGGTCATTGTGAGAAGTAATCTTTTTGGTTTGCCAAATTTTAAAACTCTGAAGTGAAAGTTGGCTATACTTATTCAAAAAAATAAAAGTATTCAATTCTTTCTCCTGCTTTTCCTTGTGCATTGTACATTAGTGTCAACATTCATTCCATCTGAGGTCCATTTGGTCTCTTAAAAGCTAGCCACAAATAGCTCTCAATAGCTCCTCTGGGCAGACACCAAAGAAATAAATCTGATTCTAAGTAAAAATCTAGTAGCTTGCGAATATTTTCACCAGTTAGGAATTATAGGAATTTAGCCATAGAATTTGAAAATAAATTGAAGTCTCTTTTTAGCCATTTTTTGTTTTTAGTAGAGACCAAGATCCCATTCATTGCAAAATGTTTTTCTAGACATGAATGCCTGTGTTTGATCCAGGAATAATAAATGATTTACTGTTACCCAGCAGCAAGGTGGGGTGGGATTCCTGGCACTTTTTTTTTTTAAGCAAAGGAAAAAACAACTGAGCAAAAATTTGTTCTTTCAACAGCTTTTCGTGGAAATGTAGAGAGACTAGGGGACTTTTTAAATCCCTTATTGCAACATTTACAAATATGGTTACACAAAGCCAGCGGGAATGCTGTTTTAAGTCACTACAACTTATCTGACCCTGACTCTGCCATTAGGGGCATTAACTCACCAGATATCTTCAGCTTTTTAACTTAATCTTAACAAGTTCTGAGTTCAAATGTTTTCTTTTTAAATATAAATGTTTGCTTTTGTGAAAACTATTTGAAATTCTTGAGCATTGCCTTGAGTATGCACAGAAAATATCAGTTTTGGTGGAAGTTACTGGAAATCCAGTGTTGGAATTTAAACCAGCTAATGTGTTGTAAGTCATTACCTCTCATTGTAAAATTTTTCACAATAGAGAATAAAACTTAAACTTCTTTTTAACCAAAATCTTGATGCTAGGCATCACAAAAGAAAAGTTCATCTCATTTAAGAAATGCCCTAAACCAGCAGTTCTCCAACATTTTGTCTGGAAGGTTAGCAGAAATTAAAAGACTAATAATAGCTTTAGATATTGATGTGGATAGAGGGAAATAAATACTCACATTCTGTTGGTGCTAATGTAAATTAGATCAATTTTTTATATAAAGCTATAATATTAGGTGCACAGGAGAACAAGAAGAAAGAATAAAGAAATAAAAATTCAACCATCTTCCAAGGAAGAAAACCTTGAGAGGCCTAAAGGTCAAACCCCTTGTTTCACTGGTGGAGTGCTTACCCATTGATGCGAGTTACCAGATTTAGCAAATAAAGGTACAGAATGAAACTCAAAGTCACTCAGTCGTGTCAGACTCTTTGTGACCCCATGGACTATATAGTCCATGGAATTCTCCAGGCCAGAATGCTGGAGTAGGTAGTCTTTCCCTGCTCCAAGGGATCTTCCCAATCCAAGGATCAAACCCAGGTCTCCTGCATTGCAGGTGGATTCCTTACCAGTTAAGCCACAAGGGAAACCCAAGAGTGGATAGCCTATCCCTTCTCCAGAGGGTCTTACAGACCCAGGAACCCAACCTGGGCCTCCTGCATTGTAGGCAGATTCTTTACCAACTGAGCTATCAGGGAAGCCCAAAGGTGCAGAATGGTCATTTCAATTTGAATTTCATATAAACAACGAGTACATTTTTTAGTGTAAAGTCTGGTGTGTCCACTAGAATCATCTTTGCCACAAGCGTTACCCCCACCTCCCGCATTGGCTGTAAGGCAGTTTGATGATAAAAGATAAAATAACGAAAAATAAAAGGGGAATGAACATTTAAAAGGACACAATGAAACATAAGGAATGAATAGCAAAATTAAAAGGACTTTATTACAAAATATTTGAATACATTTAAGATGTGTGTAGATTTCATGGCAATAGTGCTCAAATAACTGATTTTATTTGTGCATCATACCTAAGCACTTGTCCTTGGAATCTTTCGTTCATAGTATTTTATAGCGCCCCCTCCCCGCCCCGTCTTCTTTTGTTTTGCTTGTTGATTCCTCTTCTTGTTCAACATCATGCTTTTAATTTTTTGCTAAGATTTCTTCTTTTGTTAAGAGAAAGTCAGTTCCCAGAAAGAGACTCACAGATAGAAAACAGACTTGTGGTTGTCAAGGGTATAGGAAGGGTTGGATTGGAAATTTGGGATTAGCAGATGCAAACTAATATGTACAATAGATGAACAATAAGGCCCTATGTATAGACCAGAGAACTATATTTCAATATCCTATAATAAACCATAGTGGAAAAGACTAGGAATATCTATCTATACACGTATCTGAATCACTTCGCTGTACACTGGAAGTTAACACAACATTGTAAATCAACTATACTTAATAAAAATAAATTTAAAAGAGAGGTATCAGTTTGCAAATACTCTGAGGCATATTTGTAAACAAGCTGTGTACTGCATTATGAAAGCTTCTCCATTATTGTTTGTTCTTGGCACATTGTCACATCTGTTGATAGACCTTCCAAAGTTCTGTGGGAAATATGGGTTCAACTCTATGCCTTTAAGCTTGTCCCAGGCCCCCTTCCTTGCTATCCTAGTATGTTTCAAAACAGGAAGCTGACTATAGATGCAGATCATCCTTATCTGTCAGCTCCACAAAGCCATCAATAATGTCACTGACTGCAATGCTAACACATTTCAACCAGTTAAACCAAAAATTGTCAACCCATTATTTCCTCTTTCACGCAAAATTGCTTTAGAGCCAATTAGTTATGTGGCAAAAATATCGCAGTGAAAATGCTTGCAGCAAAGATATCTACAGCAGAAATGCTTAACGAAAAAGGATCTTTGGGACATACTTAAACTTTGGAAAGTATTCACTGTTTATCTGAAATTGCAATTTTACCGGCAACCTGTGTTTTATCTAGCAGCCCCAATTTAATATAAAACACTGAGAAGAAAGGAAAGATTTACCTTGGATTGTGGTTAAAAACCCTGCCTTAAGTCTCCTCTTTTTATGTTGTCCTTCCTCCAGGGACTATTACTGCCAACCGTTTATCATAGGAGTTGCTCAACTAGTCCCTTTATTTTACCCTTATCCTTGAGTCTGTCTTACAAATAGCCTCCAATAGCAGCCATTCAGTTCTCTTTTTTTCTTTTTAATTCATAAGCCTTTTCAGTTTCTAGTTGCAGTTAACAGAACCAAGTACATTCCACAGTCCATCCTCTCACCTGCTTCAAAACTAGAAACTACTAAATTGCCCTAGGGAAGGGTATGCAAAATGCAAATTGGAGAGCACAAATAAATAAAGGTTAAATTTTCGGGGGAGGGGTGCTCAACTGCAAAAACACAATTGTTTCACTACTCTCTGTGCTATTAGAAGAAAGCAAACATCCTGGAACAACAGGCCAGGAAAAGATTCTTTCAAGTACCTGTACATGAGGTTTACCTGGAGCCTCATTAGTTCAAATCCACTTGTTTTGATTTAGAACTAAATCCCCTCTACTACCATCCAGATCTTTAGAGGCCTAAAATGACCAGTTACAAACATAAGAAAATAAAATCAACTGAAACATTTTCAGTTACACAGAAATTTGGATACTGAGGTGATATTTGATGATTTAAGGAATCATTGTTCAGTGTTTCAGGATATGATAATGGTGTTGTGGTTACATTTTTAGTAAAAGTTCTTATCCTTTATATACATGCTCGAATGTTTGCAGATTAAGTGATATTTCTGGAATTAGCTTCCAAAGATAGGATGTGGACTGGAAATATAAATGGAATAAACAAGCTTATTGAAGCTGGATAATGGGTACCTGGGAGCACAATATACTATTCTCGGTGCTTTTGAAATTTGCCATAGTAGAATTTTTAAAATAAAAATTATCCACCCAACAGAATATTATTCGTAAAAAAGGTAAAAAATCCTGACGCATGCTGCAACACTGATGACCCCTGAAGAGATTCTAAGTGAAATAAGCCAGTCACCGAAAGACAAATAGTGTATGATTCTGAAGGGAAAAGTTAAATTTTAAAAAGTTTTCTTTGTCCTGTTAAAACCCCAGAGGCAGGCCATACCTCATGGAAAATAGCCTGCCCCTTATCTGATGACTCATGGTCTCCTGATCTTTGCAGAAGCCCCCCACCCAGAATGGTTATTTTTCTGTTAATCCTTCCTGGAGGCTGTTTTTCTGAGAATTAGCCAAACTGCTGCGGGGTGGTCAGTCGGCCGTTTCGACTTAACTTGCAGACCTATCCCTGTAAAGGTCAAGCCTTGCCCACCAATCAAACGTCCTCACCCCACCTGTACCTGCTTGTGGCCCCCAATCACATTGTCTTAACCCTATTCCCGCCTGCTTGTGATTTTTCTGTATAAAAATTCTTCCCAACCAGTGTTCTGGGTTCACTCCTCCTGAGGAGTTCGAACCCCGGCGCGCCGGTTCAATAAAATCCTCTTGCGGTTTGCATCGAGTTCAACGAGTCTTGGTTATCTGTGGGAAGACGGTTCCGGTGATTAGGCCTTCTCCGGGTCTAACAATTCCATTTATATGAGGTACTTAGAGTACTGAAATTCATAGAGACAGCAAGTAGAGTGGTGGTTGCCAGGACTGGGGGGTGGGGATGGGAACATAGTGGTTAATTGGTACAGAGTTACAGTTTGGGGAAATGCAAGCAGTTCTAGGGGGGGATAGTAATCATGGTTGCAGGACAATGGGAAGGTACTTAATGCTACTGAACTGTGCACTTTGAAATCATAAAAATTATGTTGTGTATATTTTACCATGGCAAAAAATATCAGTGTGGTTTCATAAGTGAAAACTGAGACTTTCATAATAGGTAGTGCAAATAAAAATGGAAAATAACATTAAAATATAAATGAGGGAATTAGAAACTAACTTTTGTTCTTGAAGAATAAACACACATTCTTTTCAAGATGGAAGAAAAAAATCTATCCTTTTAGTCTCCTCAGATAGCAAATTTAGATTTCCTTTTATCTTTGGATTTACAAAATAAAAATACATAAAAATAACAAATCAATAAAAATTATTATAGAAAACAAGCCTTGCCCTGAGATAGCTTTTACCCAAACAGTTAAGTGGGAAAATTCCCATAAGCCCCTACGTCATCACCTTCCCTAAGAACCAGACCATAAGCATCAGTGAGAGCCATTCCATGTGGCTGAAACCCCTGTGCTGGGCACCCTCCACCCACACTCCAACTGCTCTCCCACAGTCATCTTCCATCTTAGTGCTCATTACCTATAATTCCAGCCCCTTGGCCAAATCTCAGGAGCTCTTCAACGTTGAAAAAAAAAAGTAGATAAAGTGATAAAGCAGCAATTCATTAGCAATTCTAAGAATATCCCATTATGATCGAGGATGGAGTTTATAATTTTTTCATAAGATTAAACATCTCCTCCTTGCCTTCACTGGTTTTCACATTCTATTGCCTTTAAAGATAACTGCCAATACTCAACTACCTCTAAAATGTCAGCCCCCATGGAAATAATCTAATTCCTGCAGTGTTCTCTAGGTAGCAATCCCACTACATGTGTCTCTAATCCAAAGCAAGCACCACGGGCTTAGAGCTGAGGACTTGATGGGTCTTCTGACTGGGGTCTTCCAGGATGCCAGCCCTCCAGGGAACTCATCCTTATATAGTGACCTGGCCACCTCCTCCAAACAGCCTGAGTGACAAGCAACTCTGCAGTGAATGTAGCAAGGAAGACCCTGCCTCCGTGGAGCTACAGCCAAGGGGAGAAGATGGACATTGAAGGAGCCAGTGTAAGTATGGTGAGGACCATGAAGGACGGTAATCCAGAACAGGCTGCCTAACCCAGCGTGGGGTGACAGTGGACAGGGAAGGCTCCTCTGGCAAGAGACAGGATGAAGGAATCGGTTATAGCTCCTCCTGGAAAAGAACCTTCCAACGGGATGCCCTGACTTAGGAGATATGTAGACAGCAGAGCTTGAGCGGAAGATGCTGTGGAGAACGGCTCCCACCCTGGATGGGCTCGAAACAGGTGAAGTAACATTGTCATAAAGAGCACAGGCTATAGAGACAAACAGCCCTGGGTTCTGTCTTCAGCTCCATCACTTAACTGCAGAAATGAATGCAAGTTACTTCACTACCGTGTAGCTGATATTCCCTTAGTCTATCATGCAAGTATTATTATGCCACAAAGTCTCTGCCTCTTTCTGTGCTTCAACTTGTGTTGCAAAAGGCAAACTCCTGTTATCCCAGCTTGGTGTGGTGACTCTGCTGCTGCTAAGTCGTTTCGGTTGTGTCCGAATCTGTGCGACCCCATAGACGGCCGCCCACCAGGCTCCCCGCCCCTGGGATTTTCCAGGCATGAACACTGGAGTGGGTTGCTATTTCCTTCTCCAATGTGGTGAGTCTAACTCATGCCAAAAGGGAGACTTGGTGTGTGATGAGCCCTACTAAAGGAGTAAGGAGAGGGGAAATCCTGCCACATAAAAATGGAGCTAATGCCAACTGCACAGGTGGGACACATAGAAGGTACACAATAAATATTTGTTGAGTGGAACTGATGAACAAAATTAGTGAAAAGGCACCGAGATCAGTGCCTGAGGAATTGTGAATTTTCAATAACTACAGCTATACTATAAGTATTAGTATCAGATATGTGCTGAGATCTCTCCCATCTAACTACCAAAGCTCTAAGGCATGAGTCAGGATCGAGCCCACACCCAGGGGATGACTGAGCCCACTTCCTTGGGGCACAAAACAGGGTATCCAGAGGAGATGCTGTGCTCATGAAACCTGTCCCTCTTCAGTTACCTTCTCCCACTAACTCTGCACTCGAGGGAAGGCAGGACATCTTCCCTAGAGCCTTGGGGTTCCCATCTCACATTCTAGACTTTGAATTGCCTCTGGAATCAGCCCCTTTGCTGGCATAATAGTTCTATCTTCACATTCACTCCAAGAGGGAGACAGGCTGAATTCTTACCCACATTCTGAAGGTAAGAAACCTGAGGCTTAGAGAAAGAAGGGCTCCCTGCTCAAAAGGTGAGCTCAGAGGTGACCCAAATCCTTAGCTCTGATCCTCAGGCCAAAGTTAGTTCTTTCCATTTATCCTATTTCTTTTTCATTATTTTCAATCCAAATGATGATTTTTTTTCCCCAGAGCACAAAATGACACATGGCCTTTGCAGCAAGTTTAGATGAAATCAAAGCAGTATAAGAAGGAATTTGATCTCCTTATAGTTAACTGTTCTTAAAAGTTTGAAGTAATTTCCTTCTGTTCAGTCATTCTTACACATAAATATTTTTATGATTGAGTTTATATTGTATGTACACATTTATATCTTACAAATTCACTGAATTTTA
>SJYC01053204.1:0-11151 GCA_006408675.1 Madoqua kirkii | reverse complement strand
TACTATGTTAGCGCAAATGCTTTGTTGATATGTTTAAATATGTGAGTAATTATCCATTTTCTGTTTCCATGAATATACCACAGTTATTGAGGATGACATTTATTGGTAGAAAATTACTTTGCTGACAATGTTTCTCTTGTAAATAACTCTAAGATGAAAATCTTTGTTGAGGAAACTTGATCCACTTTTTTAAAAAGAATTTTTTGGGCTGCACTGCAGGGCATGTGGGATCTAGCTCCTGACCAGAGAGCGAATCCACATCCTCTCTATTGGCAGCACAGAGGCTTAACCACTGGACCACCCGGAAAGTCCCCTGATTCATTTTTTTAAATGATTTCCTTAGGACTGAGTTCTAGAAGGGGACTGCTGGTTCAATAGCTATCATCTGATATCTGATGCTGCCACCAGCAGGAGGTGCTGGAGGAAAGCCCTCTCCAATTGATACAACTGTCATTCAGAAGCAAAGTAACTTCTAAATAAGTAAAATTCAGCAGAAAAGCATAATCTTTAGCTTTTCAAAATATGCTTTGTATGTCTTGAAACATGTTGGTTTTATATCTGATGGCTTCACAGGATCTTTTTAGGAATGTCTGTAATCTTTGTAGCAACCAGACTCCTGGAAGACATAGAATGTGCTTTATTGCTCCCACAGATGTGAGAGTTTATTACTAACACAGGGCACAGTAGAGCACTTAATACATGCTGCTGCTAAGTCACTTCAGTCGTGTCCGACTCTGTGCAACCCCAGAGATGGCACCCACCAGGCTTCCCCATTCCTGGGATTCTCCAGGCAAGAACATGAGTGGGTTGCCATTTCCTTCTCCAGTGCATGAAAGTGAAAACTGAAAGTGAAGTTGCTCTGTCGTGTCCGACTCCTAGGGACCCCATGGACTGCAGCCCACCAGGCTCCTCCATCCATGGGATTTTTCCAGGCAAGAGTACTGGAGTGGGGTGCCATTGCCTTCTCCACTTAATACATAGTAGGGCTTAATAAATGTTTGTTGAATTCATGAATGAATGAGTTAGAAAGCTTTCAGTGTGAAGAACACGTTTCAGATTCACTTTGACTTATTACAGCGAAGGACAAAGGAAAAGTCATTCTCTGCAACTTGAACTACCATTGAGAGGGAATGAACTATAAGGACTTCAAAGAAGTGTAAACCATCAAACAAATGGAGATTATGATCACTAATATGACATCATGCTAGATGCTGTGTGCTCTGTAAAATGGGCAGGACATAGTCCCTGCTCATGTGAATAAAGTCATCAGTCAATTGAGATGCTCACAGAAAGCTCTTGACCAAGAGGAACAGTTTATTGCAGGTACACTAAACTTATGAAGATACTGGAGACCTTTATTTAGAGAAAGATTTAAGGTAGTAATCATTTCCAGTTTTAGAACTTTGAAAGTTAATTTTGTTTTCAAACAATAATGAAAATTAGTGCTTATGAAAACACTTTACATGGAAAAAAATGAGTACTTTGTCAACAGAGTTGCTCAGTTGTGTCCAACCCTTTGTGACCCCATGGACTGTAGTCTGCCAGACTTCTCCATCCATGGAATTCTCCAGGCAAGAATACTCGGGTGGGTAACCATTCTCTTTTCCAGGGAGAACCCAGGGATCGAACATGGGTCTCCTGCATTGCAGGCAGATTCTTCACCATTTGAGCCAACAGGGAAGCCCCAGCAGAGTTTAATTTACTGACTCAGCAGTGGCCACAGGGCTGGAAAAGGTCAGTTTTCATTCCAATCCCAAAGAAAGGCAATACCAAAGAATGCTCAAACTACCGCACAACTGCACTCATCTCACACGCTAGTAAAGTAATGCTCAAAATTCTCCAAGCCAGGCTTCAACAGTACATGAACCATGAACTTCCAGATGTTCAAGCTGGATTTAGAAAAGGCAGAGAAACCAGAGATCAAATTGCCAAAGTCCACTGGATCATGGAAAAAGCAAGAGAGTTCCAGAAAAGCATCTGCTTCTGCTTTATTGACTATACCAAAGCCTTTGACTGTGTGGATCACAACAAACTGTGGAAAATTCTGAAAGAGATGGGAATAACAGACCACCTGACCTTCCTCTTGAGAAATCTGTATGCAGATCAGGAAGCAACAGTTAGAACTGGACATGGAACAGACTGGTTACAAATAGGAAAGGAGTATGTCAAGGCTGTATACTTTCACCCTGCTTATTTAACTTATATGCAGAGTACATCACGAGAAATGCTGTGCTGGAGGAAGCACAAGCTGGAATCAAGATTGCTGGGAGAAATATCAATAACCTCAGATATGCAGATGACACCACCCTTATGGCAGAAAGTGAAGAAGAACTAAAGAGCCTCTTGATGAAAGTGAAAGAGGAGAGTGAAAAGGCTGACTTAAAGCTCAACATTCAGAAAACTAAGATCATGGCATCTGGTCCCATCACTTCGTGGCAAATAGATGGAAAAACAGTGGAAACAGTGTTATTGGGGGAGGGGGCTCCAAAATCACTGCAGATGGTGACTGCAGCCATGAAATTAAAAGATGCTTGCTCCTTGGAAGAAAAGCTAAAAAAAAAGAAAAAATCTAGACCTCATATTAAAAAGCAGAGACATTACTTTGCCAACAAAGCTAGGTAAAGCTATGGTTTTTCCAGTAGTCATGTATGGATGTAAGAGTTGGCCTATAAAAAAAGCTTAGCACCGAAGAATTGATGCTTTTGAACTGTGGTGTTGGAGAAGACTCTTGAGCATCCCTTGGACTGCAAGGAGATCCACCTAGTCCATTCCAAAGGAGATCAGTCTTGAGTGTTCTTTGGAAGGACTGATGCTGAAGCTGAAACTGCAATACTTTGGCCACCTGATGCAAAGAACTAACTCATTTGAAAAGACCCTGATGCTGGGAAAGACTGAAGGCAGGAGGAGAAGGGGACGACAGAGGATGAGATGGTTGGATGGCATTACCGACTCAGCGCATATGAGTTTGAGTAAACTCCAGGAGTTGGCGATGGACAGGGAGGCCTGGCGTGCTGCAGTCCATGGGGTCGCAAAAGAGTCAGACACGACTGAGTGACTGAACTGAACTGAAAGAAAGCAGATCCCATTTCTGGATTCTCTATTTGCAAGGAAATTATTTAGCTGCTCTTAAGTACCAGAGAGGGCAATGGCAACTCACTCCAGTACTCTTGCCTGGGGAATCCCATGGACGGAGGAGCCTGGTGGCCTGCAGTCCGTGGGTCGCAAAGAGTCGGACACGATTGAGCGACTTCACTTTCACTTTCATGCACTGGAGAAGGAAATGGCAACCCACTCCAGTGTTCTTCCCTGGAGAATCCCAGGAACGGGGGAGCCTGGTGGGCTGCAGTCTATGGGGTCGCAGAGTCGGACACGACTGATGCGGCTTAGCAGCAGCGGCAGCAGCTGCTGTAAGTACACAAGAGTGGCATCTAGTGGCCACTAGGGTGAACTACAGCTCCTTGAAAGGTCAAGGCAGAGAAAGCTTGAGTCATTTCATCCATCTTGCAGGTTACCAGATTTCACAGAAATTTTATTTTTAATGGCGACTTACATGAAGCTGTTGATATTTTCTATTTTTGTTGAGTTATGATGTTAAACAACAACAATAACAAATATTACCTACTATTTAACAAGAAGAAGATAGATAAAACATAGTCTCAGAATAAATGAAATATACTTCAAACTGCAAATTTAAAATGTACCACATTGTCTTTTCTTTCTTAATAGGAAAATGAGACCTGGAAAACTTTATGTACAGGTACCACTGTACAGCTTGGTAATTGGGAACTGCTGCTCAGTTGATAAATTCTTTCTTCAACATCCTCTGCTTCAGTATTCCCAGTACTGGAGACGTGCCCCTGTCCACTACCTCCTTCCAGCCCTAGTAGGTAGGAAATTTCTCTTTAGGTAAGAGTTAAATTGGCAGCCTTAACCCATAGGACCTGATTTTGGTCCCAGAAAGTCTCCATGAAAAAGCCTAAACCGTTTTTTTTTTTGATGTGTGAAAGTGGTTCTCTGATCCCTAGTGCTCACCTCCCATGATCTCGTTCCTAGGCTGAATCCCCTTGTTCCCTCAGCCAGTATTTACACCCTCAGCTGGCAAAGCAATAAAGTACATTCTAAGCCTTCCAGGAGTCTGGTTCCTACAAAGTGAAGATTACAGACATTCCCCAAAAGATCCCAGAAGAGATTAGAAATCAGAAGGCTAACCAATTCAGAGCTGTAGAGAAGTCTACTTATTCAGGAACCTTCTTGGCAGACAGGCAGTAGGTACCTGGGGCTACAATATGTTATATTACAAAATGTATATTTGTAGGTGGAGGTCAACTCTCCTCCCCCACGCCTTCTGAATCACGGCATAATGCTGAGTTCTTTCATGGATCACGCTCCATTACTGACCTTCCTAAGCTTCTTGCCAGTGGTCTGTGCTTTCAATAGGAACAGATGGGTTAGTCTGCCGTTTAGTTTGTTCTAGCTGCGAGTGATTAAAAGAGAAGATTAGTATGCCCTGCCTATTTAAGGACACTTTCCAGACATTGCACCCCACTTCTGTTGGCCGTTTCTAGCTCTAAGGGAGTTTGCGTTGTTGCTGGTGTCCGAATAATAAGAATGAAGGGGAAACGGAGGTTGGAGACAACCAGCTATGTTGACAGCTAGCTTGTGCCACATGTGCAAGAACAGACAGCGGTCAAATGATCACTAATCAATCCTAGTGGTCAGCCTCTCTGTAAAATCACTATACTTAACACCACATTGTATAGGACTCCACACCTAAAGTCCCCTAAAACAAGATGGATGACAATGACCAGCGGGCAAAATTGGGGCCAATGAAAATACAGCCAGGAGAATCATGATCGTTCAAGCAAATGGACTGTTTTAACTCAGACCTACTGGTTTAGTGCTTCTCTGCAGGAATTCCTTCCCAGCATTTCTCAGACATGTGATGTGTTTCCAGAGCCTGAAAACCCTAACAAAAATAAGTTAAGGAATCTAGAAGCCTGGGAAACTATTCCCCTGTGGGAATGAAAACTTAATGATCAACACAGAGCTGTCACTAGTTCAAAGGAATCCACTGATAACATATCAAAAGCAAGAGTAGAAAATGCTGAGACATGGATTGGCAAATTAAGGCTGAGAGTTCCTGAACAGAAGGGGAGCAGGAAGGAGGGAAGTGGTCACAATCTAATGTGTCTTGTCTGTAGCTGTTGCCACCTTAGAAGCTATGATGTTGTGGAGCAGGCACACAAAGGAAAGAGAGAGAGTGCGTCAGGCAGTTAAGAGCATCTTTTTCTGACTCTTAGCGACGTCACATCAATAGCTCCAAATTGCCCTGGTGGGACTATTTATACCTCCCCTCCTCAGAAACTGGCAAAAGCTACACATATCAGGATGTCCCTCCCTGCCCTGCAGAGAGTCGACTTACCAGCACACACTAGTTATAAGTGTATGTTTGTGGTCTGGTCTGATTCTAACAGTAAGTCATTTCTATAAATAAAATAAATATCGGTAAGTTCATACACATAGGATACTTATACAAATCCTATGAGTGGTGTCAGAAAAAATAACAAACTTTGGAAGCAGTTTGTTGGCATTTGCCTCCTATTGGCAGTTTCAACAAGTGATTCTGTGTGGTTCTATTAAAGTTGCGAGCAGTTCTGAACACTCATGCCATTTGAAAACTTTCCAGTAACGACTGCTGTCTTTTCCAAATATTGCAGTATTCACCATAGGCTATAGTTCTTTGTACATACTTAACAGATGAGGTGTAAAAAGAAAAAGATGTGATTGTTGCTATAGAACACACAAACACAAAATCAGAAACTGCTCCAAAATCTGAATTGGCAAGAACGATATTTTTTTTGGAAAACTAAGGACTGGATTTATTTGCTCAGTATGCATTTTACTTTCAGTAAAGTAAGGACAACGAGACAGGGGAACTCCAATCAGGCCCAGAAAGCAGCTACCAGCAAGACCAATATTGAATTCAATGGCAAAATCAAGACTAGGCAAGCAAACCAATATATATATATAGCCCATTTATATATAAAAGGAAATGAGCTTCTGTGAAGCAACATGTACCCTATAGGACACTCACCTTGAAGATGTTTGCATGCTCAGTGAGTGTTAATCGCTCAGTCGTGTCTGACTCTTCACAACTCCGTGGACTGTAGTCCGTCAGCCTCCTCTGTTCATGAAATTCTCCAGGACAGAATACTGGAGTGGGTTGCCATTTCCTTCTCCAGGGAATCTTCCTGACCCAGGTCTTCTGCATTGCAGGCAGATGCTGTACTGTCTGAGCTACAGTCACTAGCGTAGAAGTGAAGATGTTTGGAACATTCTTAATTCAGCCAAATCAATGCAAAATGAAAGTTTCCTATATCCAGAATATTTGTCACAAAGCAATGATCAAGACTATTTTTAACTCTTTTTTTAAGTTGGAACAATTGATTCTTCATTTTTTTTACATTCTATTTTCTTCCTTTTTAAAATATTTATTTATTTGGCTGTGCCAGATCTTAGTTACAGCATGCAGGATCTTTTAATTGTGTCATGGGAATCCTTACTTCCCCAACTACAGATGGAACCCAGTAACCAACCCTGCATTGGAAATTTGGGGTCTTACCCAGTGGACCACCAGGAAGGGCCCTATAGTTCATTTTTCAAATGATAACTTTTAAATATCAAATGTTTGCAGTATTCTATTTCAATTTTAAGTGATTTTATTTGGCATTTATTGGGGGTTAACACTCTCTTCCTCTTAATGTTTTCTATATCCAGTGTCTGTATTAGAGAGAGAACTTTTTTCCGTGTTATTGAATTAATCTTGTCATAATGTATTGATTCACAATCTTAAGAAACTATAAAACCATGTTATTTACTGAAAACTTCTGAAACTTTCAGCATCATTCTATCACAGAAAATTATTGACTATTATCATGGTCACTCATTATTTAAAAGCAGGTGAGTAATTGTTATGAATAGTACATAATAACTCATGATTTCAGAAATTCTCAAGGATTCCTGAAAATTCTAGTTTGTCACTCCTGACCGTTGAGCATTAGTGTCATCTGGGAATTTGGAAACATTATTCTGGATCACTGACTTTCAAACTTTTTGAAGCAGCAGAACTCTTGCTTTTTTTTAATCAGGCAAAATTTATCTTGGAAACCAAAGGTATAAAAGAGATAAAAGTGAAACTGGCTGAAAGAGATGGAAGAATAAGGAGATCTGATTCTTTCCTGAACTCTGCAACCAAATGGTTGAAAGACTTGGGATTCATCGCTTTAGTGTCTCGAGGTCTTTGTTTCCTCATCTGTAAACTGCAGTCGATGCTGCTCCACTAGGTCCCCGGGCATGTTGCTGGAGACAGTTGCACAGTGCTGCAGAAGAGCTCTGCGATCCAGGGACACCTCGCAGAGGTCAGATGCTGGACAGACAGAGGACTCACACACACCTGACCCAGTCCTTGTGCTGAGAGCCCAAGAGGAGAGCAAGGACCCCAGACGCCATGCACCCCCCTCGGCTGCTTTCCTAGGACTGTCTCTGCTGGTGTCCCTCCCTTTTAAGTACTGTGACTTCAAGGTGTAAACCAGACCTTAGTGTGGGATCAAGCAGCAAAACACAGAAATGTTTATTCCTCACGTAAACACTATGAATTACAAAAAGGGGAGTTTGAATTTTGAAGAATTTCTAAGTTCACCAAAATGGGGGCCAGAAAATTCTATTGGGTTGGCCAAAAAATCTGTCCAGGGTTTTCCATAACATGGGATGGAAACCTGAATGGACTTTTCGGCCAACTCAATATTTCGGCCCGGAATTGCCGTGCAGTGAAGAGAAATGTCAGTTCCCTCACAGAACCTCAGATCACAAGTCTGTAAAAGGCCAGGAGGGCTAGGGTGACTTCACTTTTCCACTCACATGATTCATGCTGCCTTGTTCCCCAGCTATGCTCACACAGAAAAAGAAATCAATTTTGTTCATGCGTGTCTGGAGCCCCACCACTCCTCTGCCCAGAGAGCTCTTTTTGCAAATAATAATAATCAGAGTAAAGTTTGCTTTTCTTAACCTTTGTACTATCTTTTAAAAACTAATGTTACATGGAATGAAAAACAAGACAGTCTTGTTAAAACAAGTTCAAACAACCCAGAATATTAAAAAGTAAACAGTGTTTACTGCTCCCTCCAAGCCTATCCCCAGTGGTAATCATATCCTTCCAGACTTTTCTCTGTGTTTATACAAACGTACGTACAAACATATGTGTAATTTAGGAGGTTTTTTTTTTTCCCCTTAGGAAGAAAGGATATTTGTTTCTTTGTTCCACTTTTCTTCTTATAAGATCCTTCTATAACTTACTTTTATTTCTCTATTTATAATAGGCAGTTTCCAAGTCAGTACATTTGGTAAGGACTATTATCCCATTTTGTGGCTTTGTGTATCTTAATATAGGCTTACCTGGTGGCTCAGGTGGTAAAGAATCTGCCTGTGATGCAGGAGACTCGGGTTAAATCCCTGGGTTGGGAAGATCCCCTGGAGAAGGGAATAGCAACCCACTCCAGTATTCTTGCCTGAAGAATTCCTTGAACAGAGGAATCTGGTGGGCTAGAATCCATGGGGTTGCAAAGAGACAGACACGACTGAGTGTCTGTCTCTTTCACTCACTCACTTATATTAATATATTTCTCTGTTGATTGTACTTGTTTGCATGTGTTGTTGTTTCCGCAGGATAAGAGTGGGATTCCTGGAGATGCGCATCACATTATCTAGCACAGCCTGGCAGTCCCCACGTTGTTCCTCTCACCCCACTCATCTGAAAAGTATGATTCCTGTCTTCTCATCCTTTTCTCTAAAGCAGTCCATCCCAACTATGCCTGGAGCCCAACAGCCTTCTTCATCTCTAATACTTGTGAGGCAGGAAGGCAGCAGGGCAAAAGAATGACCTCAACTAGCTCCAAGATGGTGGATCGGACCTTGAGCCTCAGTACGCTCGTGGTAACATATCAGCACACCCCAGACACCATGATGGTTCCAAGGATGACTACAAAAGGTCAGAAAGTGGGCACTGACCCAATTCCTGGAAATCCCCACCCCTTCCCCAAAATAGCTGGAATACGCCTCCCACTCATTAGCTTGTATAATTGCCTGCATACTCAGTTGCTGCTGCTGCTGCTAAGTCACTTCAGTCATGTCCAACTCTGTGTGACCCCATAGATAGCAGCCCTCCAGGCTCCTCTGTCCACAGGGTTCTCCAGGCAAGAATACTGGAGCGGGTTGCCATGCCTTTCTCCAGGGGATCTTCCCGACCCAGGGATCAAACCTGAGTCTCTTATGTCTCCTGCCTTGGCCAGCGTGTTCTTTACCACTAGTGCCACCTGGGAAGCCCCTATGTAATTACCACCCCTATAAAAAATGACAGCCCAATACCCTGCTGCCTCTCTTGCCTTCCCAGGTGGCCCACACTCTGTCCATGGAGTGTGTTTCTTCCCTCAATAAACCTTTTTCTCATTACTGTGGCTTGCTATTGAATGCTTTCCTGTGTGAAACCAAGAACCCACATTTGACAGCCATCCCAGGGACTTGGTCGGACGTGACCTGGGATGTGACCACCTTCTCTCACCCCACTCTCATTCCTGCAACACTTGGGACTCTAGGAGGGAGTCTGTTTCCTTCTCTTTTTGTTTCCAACTTCTCGAGGCTGTCCTCATTCCGTATTCCTGGGGTCTTTTTCATAACACATCAGTCTGACCTGATTCTCAGACTTCCCTCTTCCACAGTTAAGGACCATTTTGATTTCACTGGGCCCATGTGGATAACCCAGAATAATCTTATTTTAAGGGCAACTAATTAGCAACTGTAATTCTACTAGCAACCGTAATTCCCTTTTCCAGGTACATGAGCAAGAAGATCAAACCAGTCAATCCTCATGGAAATCAACCCTGAATAGTCATTGGAAGGACTGATGCTGAAGCTGAAGCTCCAATACTTTGGCCACCTGATGCAAAGAGCCAACTCTTTGGAAAAGACTCTGATGCTGGGAAACCTTGAGGGCAGGAGGAGAAGGGAGCAACAGAGGATGAGATGCCTGGATGGCATCATCAACTCAACGGACATGAGTTTGAACAAACTCCAGGAGATGGTGGAGGACAGGGAAGCCTGGAGTGCTACAGTCCATGAGGTCACAAAGAGTCAGACTCAACTGAGCAACTGAACCACAGGGGCAGCCCCTCCCAGCAGTGGGCCCTCTTATCTCCCTACACAGCAAGGTGGAGAGGAGCCAGGACGGGGCAGGGGTGGGGAGCTGCACTGGCAAGTTCTCAGCCTCGCCTGACCTAGAGACATGGGATCCGGATCCATGTGCTATCTCAGGAGGCAGAAGGTAGGTAGGTATCTAGCCAAGGCTCAGCTGAGTCCCAGGATGCTCCATCTACCCTCCCAAACCCACCTAAAAGCCCCCCTCAGTCCTGAAGGGGGAAGTTCCTGCAGTCACTCTCACAGCTAGATACCAGAGTTTTCCAGAAACTTAACAACCATCCCCCTACTCCTCTGCCTTGTCTACCTCAACCATGTGAATTAGGCAGAATGTGTCTGTGTGTCTGTCTGTCCTGAGAATTTGTCACCATCATATGTCTGTGTTTGATTGGGTTTTTATATCTCCTTCTCAGATTGAAATTGGTTCACTTTTTAACTTAGAAAAATTAATTTTGTTCTTTTCCTTTGTAGGTTTCTTGCTTTTCTTTATTCAAAAGCAAACCACTGATCATAGGAAATACAGATAGACAAAAAGGGCAAACCTGAAACACAAAAACAGCCCCAGCCAACTGGAGACAATCACTAGTTAGCACCTGGGCGTGTCACTATCCACACATTCTTCTCTGCATCCCAGTGTATTTTAACAGAAATTGAATTTTTCCACAGGGCACATTTACAGTTCTTTAATCCCCTCTACTTTTTACTTCCTGGTGTATGATAAATGCCCTTTCATGGAAAGGGTTTAAATTTACCTCATTGTTTTTACACCTGCCTAGTGTCTGATGCTGTGTCTCTGCTAGGATTTGCCCCACCAGCCTCCTCTGACCGGTATTTGAGCCCACTCCTAACTTTCACTCTTACAAATGCACTGTATGAATGCATCTGAGTGTGTGTGTGTGTGTGTGT
>SJYC01053203.1:0-25990 GCA_006408675.1 Madoqua kirkii | reverse complement strand
GGTCGGGTGGGGGTGGTGGGGGCAGGGGCTCCTGACAGCTGGGTTTCCAGGCTCTTCCCTCTCTGGTACAACCTCTAGACAAGGGGATAAGACTCTCACCTCTTCTACACCTGGCTGGAGTGGTGGGGGCAGAGCGGAGACAGAGCTGGGTGGAGCAGAGCAGGGTTCTCTGGCTCTTTGTCCTGGGCAGACCTGGGCACGGAGAGGCACAGTCCATACAGCAGGAAGGCCATGGCGGGGCAGCCCGGGCCTGAGGTCGGTTAACCCGGAAGTCCAACCTTCAGCAGAGATATCTGGGGTGAGATTTCGTGGGCTGCCCCTTTAAAGTGTATATGGCAAAGACTGCATGCTCTTCAAAGACAGATCCAGGTGCGGCATGTGCGTGCAAGGCTTTTGTCCCGGAAAACCCAGGGTAAATCCGATCCCTGGTGTTCCTGCCTTCCCTTCATCCTGAAGATATGAAATGGGCCAGCTGAGAGTTCCAGCCCCGTTTACAGAGAGGGCAGGTTAGCTTTGTGCCTGCAGGTTCCAGCAGCGCTGGGAGGCACTGTTCAAGAGCACCCCACAGTGAGGACTCAGGTCTCTCAACTATGAAATGGAAATGGTGGGGAATGCTGCTGGAAAAGATGCTCATCACAGCATTTACTATGATGGGATCACAGTGAGCATCGAAGAGAGGTTGGATAAAAAGCATAATGCCTGGTACCCAGTAAGAGTCCAATAAGTAGGAAAAAATCACTGCAGACAGTGACTGCAGCCATGAAGTTAAAAGACACTTGCTCCTTGGAAGGAAATCTATGACCAACCCAGACACCATATTAAAAAAGTAGAGACATCACTTTGCCGACAAAAGTCCATAGAGTCAAAGCTATGGTTTTTCCATTAATCATGTATGGATGTGAGAGCTGGGCCATAAAGAAGGCTGAGCACTGAAGAACTGATGCTTTTGAACTGTGGTGTTGGAGAAGACTCTTGAGAGTCCCTTGGACTGCAAGGAGGTCCAACCAGTCAATCCTAAAGGAGATCAACCCTGAATGTTCACTGGAAGGACTGATGCTGAAGCACACCTTATGCAAAGAACCAACTCATTGGAAAAGACCCTGATGCAGGGAAAGACTGAAGGTAAAAGGAGAAGGGGGCACAGAGGATGAGATGGTTGGATGACATTATCGACTCAATGAATATGAGTTTGACCAAATGCTGGGAGATAGTGAAGGACAGGGAAGCTTGGTGTGCTGCAGTGCATGAGATTGCAAAATGTCAGACCCGACTGAACGTCTAAACAACAATAACAAGTGATTGAACAGAGAGGGCGCTGCATTTGGAGACTGAGAGACGGGGGTTCAAATGTAGCTCTGCCCAGCTTTCCAGGTGACCTTGAGCAGCCGCTTCCCTTGCTGCCACCAAGTAAACACTCCCAGCCTTGCCAGCTTCTTGGTACCAGCTTTAGCTTCTGTCCTTACACTGCCATCTCCTCGTCTCCAGAGGTGCTTCATGCTGGCCTGTTACAGAGTTCCCTGCCCCTTTCTTACACAATGGGCTGCCCTGGGTGAAAGGGCAGAGTGCTTCAGGCCAACACACACCACAACATAAATACACACCACACATGTACACTCACACCATACAGCATACACACAGAGATGCCACACACGTACCCCACACGTGAGAACAGCGGGACGGCTGCTCCTCTCTGCTCTGGGTCATCAGTCCAGGCTCTCCTTGACCGCAGGTCCCCAGACCCATCTCTGCGCAGATGCTCCTGCTTCACTGAGTAAACAGACCATCTGGCGTGATGCCCTCATCTCCGTCCTCCCTCACCACACACACAACAGGAGCGTTTACCCGCACTCTTGAGCATCTTGTCCAGCAGCATTCCCTTGCCCCCACCTGCCTGACTCCTTGAATCCCACCCCACCCCTTCCGTGGGGCTCCTCCTTGCTGACAGTTGTCACTGTCTCCCCATGCAATCCTTCTCCTTCAGGTCTTCTGCATGCTCAATCTCCCTGCCCTGCTTAAAAACACCAAAATAAACTCTCCTTCAAGGCCATGCCCCTCTGGCCACAATACATCGCCCTTCTTCCCTTCAGATTATCTTCAGTCCTTATCCTCTGCTGACCCAGCTCCCACTGACTCCACTGCCCGAGCGCGCACACACACACACACACACACACACACACGTGAACACGCACACACACTGCAGACATGTGTACACATGCACACTGCCCATAGGGCTGCTCCTTTCACTCCACTCAAGCTATTCTCACCAAGGTCATTGTCAACAGTCCGTTGCAAAATCTGAGGCCTCTTCCGGATGCTCACTTTCACCTCCCTGATGCTTCAACCAGTTAACCCCCCTCTCTGAGAACCACTCCCTCCCTCATAGGATTGCCAGATAAAATATGGACACCCCAGTTCAGTTTGAAACTCAGATAGACAACGAGTAATGTTTTAGTGTAAATATATCCCCAGTACTGCCTGGGACTGTGTATTCTAAAAATTATTTGTTGTCTACCTGAAATTAAAATTAGCTGGATGCCCTGTATTTTTATTTGCTAAATCTGGAACCCTGCTCCCCACCTTCCTGCCCCTTCTCTAGCTGCTCCTCCTGGTCCCTTCTCCCTCTTGTCAGCCTGCTCCAGGGTGCTGGCCTTGACTGCCTGCCTTTCTCAAACACCCTGCTTTCCTGGGACATCCTCTCCCTAGCCCTCGGCTCCACCTCCACGCAGTGCTGGCCACCCCCTGAGTCTTCCAGGGCCTTTCCTCCAGCTCTTACTGTGGAAGCCACCCCTCCTCTGTAGCCGCGGCAGGTTGCAGTGCCCATGTGCGCGTGCTGCCCAGACTGACAAGTCAGGCTGCCTCTTCATTGCCTTTGCTTGCCCAGAAACATACTGGACAAGTGTGGCAATAACGGGTTCCCACAGGAGCTGGCTGTGTTTCGTCTCCTGGCCCCCGCTCAGTCTGACCCCCTACACCCTGCCTCACACATTCTCTGAATCCCCAATCCTGTCAGTCCTTCTGGGGGACCCTCCCCCAAACTCTTCTTGTTGAAGTGCCTACTTTTCTTCAAGTCCAACTCAAAGATCACCTCCTCCCGGGTTCCCCGGGGACTCCCAGCTCTCTCCCCTGAGCACCCTTGTCCAGATGACTAAATTGGGTGTTCATCGATTGCTGGGACTGGGTCTTGGTGACTTTCACCTTCCCTGGGTGGGGCCTGATACACAGTCAGTGCTCAGCCAGTGTTTATTGAATGGAGGAGTGACTGAGTGATGGAATGAATGAATGAATGAATGCATGAGTAGGTGAGGAAGTAAGGCTCAGCAAGTAGGTGGAGTAAGGGGACAGATGGACAGATGGGTGAGCAGGTGGATGGATGAGTGAGTGAGCACACGAGAACTTGGGGCTTGACAGACTGCCCGCCCACAGAGCAAGGCTGCCCCTTCACCATTGCTTGTTCTTAGAGCTGAGTCCAGCCTACAGATCCTTCCTCCACGAACTCAGGGGAGATGTGACCACACCACACAGAGGCAGAGCCCTGGACTCAGGGTTCTGAGGTGCTGGACCTATAGCAGAGCTAACTCTGCTTGAGGACAGAGAGAGGCTGAGGCCCACTCTTTCATCTCCTTCCAGGCAGGCCTTGTACCACCAGCTCTGCCCAACTGGAGCTCCTGAGCCTGGTGTTTCTCTCTGCCTGCACACACTCACCCAACTCTGAGAACAGGCCACTGCTGAGCTCCTGTGGAGATGTACCACACAGGACCCCTCCAAGGAAGGACTTCAGGGCCAACCTCTGCTCCAGAGCCATTTTGCCCGAGGTCAAACCTCAGGGGGTGGGGGCACCCAGAGAAGAGCAAAGATGGGGAGATATTAAGGGCCTGCATCATTTTTGACTCCTTTCTCTATCTAATCCTGCTTCCCCCCCCTTCCCTTCACAGCTGTTGATCCCTATAAACAGCTCACACCCCAAACTCTGTCTGGGCTTCGCTTTCAGAGAACGTGAACTGAACAGTTGACTCCGCTCAGCTGAGGCCCTCTGGGTCCTCCCTGTAGCACTCCAGTATGTCCGCATGCATCTATGAAGGCTCTGCTCTAGGGTCAGGCTCTAGGGTCCAGAGAGACCGATACAGGGTCCTTAGGCGCTCCAGGCCCTCCCTGTGCTGTGCCTCTCCCCTCACCATACTCACCCCTCTCCACCAGCCTGACTCTCTCCCTGGCTCCTTATACCTCTGCACCTTCAAGCCCCAAGCATCTCTCTCTGCGAGTCCTTCTATGGCAGCCACATGGCCAAGGTGGCCCATCCAGGCACCCTCAGGGACCAGACCTCCTCTCTGGGTCAGTCCTGCCCCCTTCAACGGCAGGTCCTGGGAGAGTCATTCCTTCAGTGCTGGATGGAGACATGAGTCAGGAGACTCAATTCTGCATCCTTCAAACTGTTTGCTAAATATGGTCTGGCATGCATTTCTTGGGTACAGAGAAAACGGCTCTTTCATAAATAAAAACCGAACATATCTTTATTTGTGAAGCAAACAGAGCTTTGTTACATACTGTCAATATAATAAAGCATTTTAACTTATTCGACATTTCCTTTCAGTTGGTGATTTTTCCATCATTTTTGAGTGATGCAAATCACAGTCTCTAAGAATAGAAGTGACCCATAAGAATATAGAAACAAAGTCTCATGCAAATATGAAGTCTCAAAGTCTTCTTTCTGGCTTTCTTATTAATAAAACATCTGGTACTTTCTGTGCCTCTTTTTCTCTTCTGTTTCCTTTTGTGGTTTCCCAACCCTGATTCTTGGGAGACCCATAAAAGGATATGCATTTTCCATTATAAAGTGTATCACCAGTTCCCAGGAAGCAGCCCTCTGGTTTCAGAATTTCGGGGTGGGTTTCCGGTAACAGGTGGGAGGCAAGTCTCAGAAGTGGGCTCTGCAGTGTGTGCACAGGCACGTAGCAAAACGACTCACTCGAAACAGACAAAATGGTTCGGTTTCTAAAACTGTCCACTGGAGGGCGCTGCTTCCTCTGGTGGCAATAGAACCGGTTTCACAGGCATCCTGGGACAACTTGAGATAACCAATTCTCTGTTCACAGTGAAGTCCAGTGATATTTCACTCCACCTTATAGACGAGAAGAGCTGGCCCACCATGCCATCCAGTATTGCCCGGTTACTCACTCTTGACCTCTCGTAAGCCCCGCTCTGTGAGTAGGGTCCAGCTGAGCTCTCAGGAGTTAGAGCTGACTCCTACCTGGTCCCATCACCATAGATCTCCCAGGCTGGAGGGCATGGCAAACTAGGATAAGATGGGCCAGGAGTCTGCTGGATACAGGCTGGACAGGACAGAAATGCCAGGCTGGAGGAGTGGGTCACCAGAGAAGGCTTGCTGGGGGAAGAGGAGTCTGACCAGCAACAGAGCAAATCCTGGGCTTTCCTGGTGGCTCAGTGGTAAAGAATCCGCCTGCTAATACAGGAGACTTGGGGTCAGTCCCTGGGTCAAGAAGATCCCCTGGAGAAGAGAATGGCTACCCACTCCAGTATTCTTGCCTGGAGAATTCCATGGACAGCAGCGCCTGGCAAGCTACAATCCATGGGGTCACAAAGAGCTGGACACAACTGAGCGACTAAACAACAAGAGCAAATCCTGGGGGGCTGGTAGATTTCACATGGCGAAATGTGGCTACCGTGAAGCTGGGGCTCGGGGCCCCCTGAGGATCCTGGCTCCTCGAGTCACAGCTGAAGCAGCAGAGGACACAGGTGATGGCCACAGTGACCACGAATAGCACAGCCACCATTCCGATCACTGCTGTTTCCATGGCCCCGTGTGGCCACTGAGCAGCCGAGGGTGTGTTTCAGACCTCACTCGCTCCCCATCCGAAGCGAGGAGCTGCTGGTGATGGCAGGTACCCTTGCTCCTCCGGCTGCTCTCCCTGTGATCTTCTAAGGAGATACTGGTCTGAGGCCCTGGCTGGTACCCGCTCTGGGCCGTTGGGCACCCCACATGGCTTTATTCCGACCTTAGTGGGTCTCTGTCACTGTTTTCTCAGCTTTGGGCCAGGCTTCCAAGAGCCGTGGGCAACTCCACTGGCAGCTCTGGAAGAAGCTCTGTCCTGAAAGACGTAAGCTCAAGACTCCTTGGATGCAGGAACTGGAAGGAGAGCGTAGAAGTCTTTGTTCAGAAGGAGCCCCGCTCAGCCCTCTGGTGACGCCTACGGATTTCAGGAGTGTTTATACACTCGGACAAAAGACAAAACACTCCCCCTCCTGTGGATCCGGGATGAGCCCAGGCTCCTCCCTTGGAGGAACCTTGGGTCAGTCCTTGAATCAGCCTCACTGCTGACTCTTGAACCTCTCCCCCGAAGGAGGGGAGGAGGCAACGTCAGCTCTGAGCCAGACACAGGGTCACCACGAGCGCCTGTCTCATTGGCCTCCTTTTCTGCACGTATTGGGAGAGTGCTGTTTAGATGGGGCAGATCACTCTTCGGGTGGGATACCTGAGCCCTTCAGTAACTCCTATGGGCTCCTTAGTCCCATCCTCTGCTCCAGCCCCACCCCACCCCCCTTGCTGCCTGCTTGTGCCCGCTGCTCACACTCAGGTGCTGTGAAAACTTACCCCAGGCTTCTGGAGGGGCAGCTGTGGCTGTACGCAGTGCCGGGGCCTCCTGACCTGATGGCCGCCCCAGGGCCCAGGCCATGGCACGCTCATCCCTGGGTGCCTCAGCCTTGGTGCTGCCTGGAACGAAGCTCTGAGATGTCTGAGCAGCTGTGAGCACTTCCTGAATTCCTTCCTCCAATTGTGAGTGAGGGCCCAGGACCCGCACAGCTGCCGGCCCCCTTGGTGACTGCACTCACCCCACCCCCATGCACACCCATGCCACTCCAGGCCCTGCCCCCTGCCAGCGTCGCTGCTTCACTGGGTCAGGGGAGCAGGGGTGAGCCAGGCCCGGGCCACTCTGTCTCCCATCCTCACTTGATCACAACCTTTCCACAGCCAGCACCTCCTGAGACCACCACCACTTCCAGAAAGGAGGCTGAATTATTAACCGTACTTCATCCAAACCCTGAGAAAGGGTGTCACAACAAACAATAATTCCAGGAATCAGACACAGCCAGGCACTATCTCATATAATGGTTCCAGCAACACTGTGAAGCAGCATTTTTCCCATTTCAGAGATAGCATAGCCCATGGCCTATTGCTATCAGTAGTGATAACTAGAGCACCAAATAGCCAAGGAGGGGCTTCCCTCCCTTTCCTCCTAGTTCAGAGCTCTCTCCAGGTACCACCACTCCCCAGGGCAATTGTCTCCTTCTATAAGTTTACTGATCAGAATGTGAAGACCCAGAGAGAGCCAAGGGCTAGCCCAGGGCCACACAGCCTGGATCCTTTTCAATTTCTTCAAGACCCAGTGAACTTTCTTTGGTACTAGTGTTAGGAATCTGCTCATGCACAGAATGGGAGAGTGACTATTTGGAGTAAACAATACTCTGCCAAATTCTCTCTCCTCCCCTTTCTAAGATAACTGGACAACCCACACAGAGGAGGAGCCCGGAGCCAGCTGGGGCTGCAACAGGAAGCTGGACATCTTGAATTACTTGTATTCACTGGAGTGACCAGAAGCGGGGGTCAGGAAATATGATGAACCACTCTGTGGGGCCTATAGTTTCAGACTGAATTATCAATGTCAGTCAGTCATTTTGGGAGGTGGAGGGCACCAGGGGGACTGCTTGTCCTAAGGGTTTCTCCAGATATTTTCTTTTCTTGTGGATTTTGTAATCTTATGACAGACAGCCCCTACCCATGAGCCCCAGACACAACGGGGCTCTGAAAGATGTCTACCACTTAGACATACATCTGTCCTCCCAGCAT
The DNA here is from genome assembly GCA_006408675.1 of Madoqua kirkii. Classification (NCBI taxonomy): domain Eukaryota; kingdom Metazoa; phylum Chordata; class Mammalia; order Artiodactyla; family Bovidae; genus Madoqua; species Madoqua kirkii. Next base: position 18,129 of record SJYC01053203.1, on the reverse strand, counting down.
CTATCACTGTCAACTGGTCAGAGAAAAGACCATGGCCCATACACTCCATATATATACATGCACACACACACAAACACACATATATATATAGGCCTTCTCACATGGCATGTGGGATATTAGTTACCCATTAGGGATCGAACCAGCACCCTCTGCAGTGGAAGCATGGAGTTTTAACCTCTGAACCACCAGCGAAGTCCTTCATAGATTCCATTTACATTAAGAAGGGGAAGGTGATGGCAAGCACCCTGGTTCTCCCAGAGAATCCTCGAGGCCACACATAGAAAAGGCAGGCCATCCAAGGCTCACATCGGACTCTGCAGAGGGATGAGGGAGCCAGGCTGGCAGGCTATTGACTGCCACACACCCCAGCACTGAGCAGATGGGGTAGTAAAGCAGGAGCTCTCTCAGCAAGGCCCTAGAAACTTAAAGGACTAACCCCTGCAATGTCCCACTACTATACTTGGAAGCCCTCAAGTCCTAAGCTTCAGGCAGTGATAATTCCAAGTACATTTACTTTTCCAGAGAGCATGAAGCTCTGGAAACCTTTCTCGAGCATCTGTCATGTGGGCTGCTTCCAGACTTGGGCATGGGAGGCCCTCAAGAGTTCTCCAGTCTAGGAGGACCGGGGCCTTTGAATCTCTAGGGAAAGAGATTTGAGTGCACCAGCAGAAATGACAGCAGCACCAACAATAATAATAAATTAGAAACCCATAGGAGTGAACGATGGATCCTTGGGCAAAGACACAGAGAGGGGAACCTGCAAGATGTTTTCTGAGCCTGAGGACTGGAGCAGCGTGGACAGGACAAAAGGAACAGGAGTACGCAAGAATCAGACCAGGGGCCTTGGATGGCCAGCCAAGAGGCAGAGACTTGGCCCCAAGGGCAATGAGGAGGCTGCAGTGTGCGGAGGCTTCGCAAAGTGGCAGGGCTGGAGGTGCGCAGACTTGGAGGGGTTGTGGCAGGAATCCAGATCAGGGATGAACTAAGGGCAACCACAAGGGTAAGGGAGGGGAGGCAGATTCAAAGAGTGTGATAGATCCTGGATTCTCTTTCCCAAGCCTGAAATCTGGCCTTGCTATCAGTGAATGTGCCTCCCTTCCCTGCCTCCCACCGGACATTCTGTTCCAGTGAGTCAGTCACCAGGCCCCTGACTTTATGTCCTGTTCTCCGGCCCCTCCCCGCCACCTCGCCTGGCCCTCAAGCCTCTCCCCCTCCACTTCGCATCCCAGTTCACAGGACTTCCTTCCTCACTGAAGGCCTCAGAACTAGATTTCCGTCCTGGCTGCGGAATCCTGTCAGCTGCTCTGGGGTAGCTGGGAACAGGCTTTGGCAAGAAGTGTCTGTCACCTATCTCATCTTAGGGAAGGGGAAACTGAGACTCTGAGGAGGCAAGCCCTCTCCCAGGGCTGCCCAACACCACATCGTCCCTCCTAACCTCACAGCCACACACACAGACTCCAGCCAGCCACACACACACACACACACACACACACACACACACACACACACACACGCATCGGTGGGGTCAGGCTGGCTGAGACTCAACACCTGGATAAGAAACCCTGACCAGTTTACCAAAGAAACATTCATTCAGCACAGCCATGCAGGGGGTTTCTGCAGGCCCAGAGCATAGTGTGCCCTACAGGTGGACCGGAAAGAGCCCTGGGGGCAAGCCTGGACGGGCTTGCTCCTTCTCTCTGAGCCCCACCGGTACACAGAGAGCCCTCTCTGTGCAGGACTGCTCGCAAACCCTAACCATGCCCCCCGTCAGAGCTCAAGCCCAAGGCCTTCTCACCTACTGTCCACGGAGCCCAGCACAGCCGTCCAGTCTCCCCCACGGCAGGGCCCACTCAGACATTCACTTCCCATCAGCGAGGAAGGTCCAGGCAAAAGGTAGAAATAGGCCTGGCCGTTCCCTCCCTCCCACTTGAGTTACAATCAAGAGCCTCTTCACAAAGCTTCTTAATGGTTTTTATTTTCTTTGATTAAGGCACCACTGAATTGACTGTGCAGCCTCAAGACCTCATCCAAACAAAGGGACATTGCCAGGGCCCCTCCCAGCCACCTTGCCAGCCAGAGGCCTGGCCACTGAGAGAGAGCAGGGTACACCTGCACATCCGCACACACCGGCACGCCTGCACCGACCGGACTGGCTGTCCATTCTGGTGCCCTTTGGGAGTTAAGGTCACAAGCTGGTGTCTGCCCCGAAAGGACCACAAGCACCCCCTGCACTCAGCCCCGTCACCCTCCTGCGTGTGCAGGGCCAGCCCTGGTGCTCCTCAGTTCTCCTCCACGGCACGCTGGGCGAGTAGGTAGACGAAGCCCAAGCAGGGCCCGGAGTTCACTGCAGGGAGGTGCCCTTCTGCATGGGAGCATCGGCAGGTCCACTCGTCTGGTGATGGCAGGGCAGGCAGCGGCTGCCCTGCACGGGCGTCAGTGGCGGCCTCGGTGGGCACGGGCGGCATGGTGGGCGGCATGATGGTGGGCGTGGTGGTGGGCGAGGTGCTGGTGGTGGTGGAGGTTCGCATGGGGCATGTGAGACATATGGCCAGCCTGACGGAAATGGTGCAAGTGTCCCAGGTGGCCCCGGCCCGAGGAGATCCAAGGCTGGGCCCACCTGATCCGGTTTCTCCTTGCGGCAGGGCGGTTCCTTTCCATGTCAGGCTCCTCCTGTCTAGGATACAAGCAGGCGGCCAGCAGCAGCAACAGCAGTAGAAAGGCCACCGCAGAGCCTATGACCAAGCCCACGAGGGTCGTGCTCCCCAGGAGGTCGGGCATCTGGGAGCTGACAGTGGCTCCGCTTGGTGGCTTCTCGATGCTTCCTCCCCTTCAGCAGCCTCTGCTTAGCCCTCGCAGTCACTGGACTTTGTTTTCTCAGCTCCTGTGGGTTGGAAAGCAGCCAGGGAATGTGGGTGCAGCCTCCTTGGGTTGGAGCTGCCAGCTGTGGGGAGGCCCAGCGACTATTAACTCTGGGGAGGCCCAAGTGAGGCTGGGTGGGGAGAGAGGAGCTGGAAGGAGGGGACTCGGGGTGGGGGGAGAGCCCAGAGGCTAGAGATAAGAGTCTGGGCCCCCATCCCTGCCACCTAGCCAAGTGACTGGGCTAGCCCGGTCTCCTCCCTGGGCCTCAGGGCCCTGCTCTCTCAGAGACAGTACAGCACAGCAGCTAAGATCGTGGGTTCTAGAACCACATGACTCACCAGCCCTCTGACTGTGCACAAGTTTCCTACCCTCTCTGCCTCAGTTTCCTCACGTGAAAAAGGGCTCATTAGAGTATATTTCCTATTAGGGTTTTCTGAGGATTTAAGGAATTAGTGTTTATAAGGCACTTAAACCAGGTCTTGACACACGTTTGCCACTGATATTGAATGAGTGAGTGAAAGTCACTCAGTCATATTGGATGCTGAGACCTCATGGACTGTAGCCCGCCAGTCTCCTCTGTTCATGGAATCTTCCAGGCAAGAATCCTGGAGTGGGTTGCCATTCCCTTCTCCAGGGGATCTTCCCAACCCAGGGATCAAACCTGGGTCTCCTGCATCGCGGGCAGATTCTTCACCACCCGAGCCACCAGGAAAGCCACCGAAATTAAGGTAGTGGAGTTTGGACCAGATGACTTGGGGGACCGAGTGTCATCGGAGAGACTGCGGCTCCCTGTCCTGCAGCCCACAGTGGCCACGGGGACTGAGTCACATTCTGTCCTGCAATTGTCTCACACTTCAGAAGTTCAGGCCAGCCCAGCAGGCAGGGAAGCCGAACAACTGTCTCTGCATCCTCAGTCCTGCTGGGTCTGGGAGAGCTGGATGTCAGTGTATGGCTATAGGAGGCAGGAAAGTGGCCTCTGAGGTCAGAGAGGCCCAGGCCCCAGTGTCAGCCTCCTGGCTCCCAGTCAACAGGCTCAACTGCCCATACACAGCAGGCTCCCCACTCCATCCGATCCTCCCCGTTCAACAGTCAAGACACACCATTCCTGCCTGGGGGAGAATTCACATAGCAGGCAGGACCTGAGCTGTTGCAAATCCCTCTGCCCATCCAGTCAAAACCCTCTGTTCATCTAGACAAGCACTTATCTATCCCACCACATGGCCAGGGTGCCAGGGACGGTTGCTGGCTATCTTTCCAGGCAGCCCTCCCACTGTGGGCTTGTCAGGCTGTTCTTACAGGCCTTCCTCACATGCTGCAGGGTCTTCCCCAAAGCCACAGCTCTGCACCTCGATCTTGAGACCATGAGTTCCCCGGGGACCCTCCACAGGGAACCTCCACCCCGCCCCTGCTCAACTTTCTGCCACCCAGAGGAACACTTCCAGCAGCCCACCTCCTGTGTGATCTTGGACACACCCCTTCCCTGCAGCCTGTTTCCTCCTCTGGAAAAGTGCCAGGGCAAGAGGTGACCTCTGGGGACGCTCCCTCTCTGACCTGGATCTGAGATGAGTTGTCTTAGGGAGGCCCCAAACCCTTAGTGCAAATCTCCTCTGGATGAAAAGATCAAACATTCCCTTCAACCAATTGGGCTCTGGGGGCAGAGGGTTTAATGAGTCCTGGGGTTTAATGCTCCCCATGGGGTGCAGGGTGGAAGGAGGAAGCCACTTGAACTTTTAATGATGCTCAAGTGAGCACTCCCTCCTGTAGCTTCTGGAGGCCTGGAAGGACAGCTGCCTCCCCTGGGGGCCTGTTAAGGAGGGATGTCTGCTGGAAAGAGGAGGAGGAAGGCAAGCAGAACTTGCTCCTACTTGAGAACTTCTCCAAGGAGACTCCCACTGCATACCAGCCACGGGAGGAGGGCGGGGCCCTGCAACTGGCAGAACTCTCATCAGCACAAGGGGCCTCTTGGAATCATGCAGCTTCAGCCCTCACTGAGAGCTAGAGAAATTGATGCCAGAGAAGGGAAGGGGCTTGTCTAAGTTTCCCCAGCCTCATGGGCTATTCTGTACAGCATGTAATCAAGGCAGCAAGATTCCTGGAGTGGGGGCCAGTCTCCTGAGTGAGAGCATGAGATCAGCTGTCCCTAGTGATAACAGGGAAAGGATGTGCTGATACAGATGACTCTGGTGGAGAAGGGATTTGGGGCCTCCCCTACCCCCACTCCCACATTTATTTTCTCAAGTGCAGAGTCACTCCCTATCTGGACAGAAGATGCACTCCTAATGTGGGCATTTGATTTGAAGCTTTGGGCACTCAGGGAGATATTGAGACCATGGTCCTCCAGGATATTACAAGTGACTGAGACTTTCTTGGAGGGGTTGCAGGACAGATGACCTTAGAGGATATGTGACTGAGGGTTCCCTGCCCTGAAAAAACTTTCCTGTGGCGTTGTCACTGTATTTCTCCCTTAAAGTTGAGGGTTCTGCACACTCCACTAGCAGCCTTTCAAGCTGAGGGACCAGAGTTCCAGACAATACATATGGCTGATGGGGCAGACTTTTGGAGTTCATATCATTAGCTTCATGATATGATATGAAGGTGTACCCTGACCCTAATTTCTGCATATGCTTGCATGCATATGAACACTTGTAAACCAACATTGCATGAAGCAAATTCATGCACCAAGAACTATGTGCACACACACTTACGCACAAGTACACACAGCTCCCTAAAAGCTCACAAACTTGTGCTGGTACCAGATGCAAGTGGATTTTGGTTGTCAATAGTAACCATTGTTTTCACTAATTAGTGGCACCACCTAGTGGTGACACTGTAAATAAATCAGCTTTGTATTCAGACTTGTCAAAAGCTATAGTTCCCTGATTTTTGCTTATAGATCATAATTTGAAACCATCCACTTAACTCTTCTCTGTTCCAAATTCTGGTCAAGAACATGTAAGGAATTTCTGCGATACATAGTGCAGATGGAAGCAGATCAATGGATGTATTGACTAAGGAAGGGAATCCCTGGGAAGCCCGACGAGGGTGTTGCCCTAGCAGAGCCACTCTAAGCCCCATGATAGACACCAGGGCTGTGCATTAAGGTGAGGTCGGCACAGGCAGGAAGCAATTTTGGTGATGCTGGGAACTGCACAAGTGTCTGCTTACAAATCAGCTGGCCAAGACTTAGCCCAACATTTGGTTTGCACATAAAAGCACAGACACTGGTCAGAAGATTCCCAACCTGTACGCTCACTTAGAGAAAGGAGACACTCCTCCAGCTAACCTTGAGGGGCCTCCATAAATCCTGAAAGCAAAGTTGCCCAGCACAGCAGCAAACTTCTCTCAGGAGCCCTCCCATGCATTAATCATGGCCAACTGGATGCCCCCATCTAGAAAACTAAACCATAAAGAACCAATGTGCTTGAAAATAATCTGCATAGTCTTTTCTAGAGCCACTTCAGATTCCAACCCCAAACACAGATCTAGGTAGGTCCCTCTGTAAAGTGAACAAATAAAGAAAAATTACTAGACACATGAAAAAAAGATATAAGGTACTGTAACCTTATTACGAGAGTTGCTAAAATCTTGAAAACAGAGACTTAGTAAAATTTCCAAATTTATGTTCTAAATAATATTCGAAAAGTCAGTTCATATACAAGTTTGGAAAAATATGCAAAATCTTATTTCAAGTTAAAAACCAAATCAAGAAAGACTGCTTTGAGAACCTTCCCTATAACTCTGGAAAAGACTAAAGAAAGAAATGCCCAGGAAATGAAACACAGCTGGCCCTTAAACAACAGTGGGGGGACAGGGGCACCAACCCCCACGCAGTTGAAAATCAACTTTGTAGGTGGCCCTCCATATCTGGGGTTCTGCACTTGTGAGTCAACCAACCATGGATTGTGTAGCACTGTAGTATTACTATTGGCGGGGGCGGCGGGGGGACGTGTAATGGATTCATGCAGTTCAAATACATGTTGTCTAAGGGTCAACTGCATTCTTGTATAATAGACATTCCAAAAGTAGAGAACAGAGCCTGTGGAGAAACAACTATTAAAGAAATAAAGAAAATTTCCTATCTGAAGCATTTTCTTTTGATCAAAAGTTGCCAGGCTGCTAAGTCACTTCAGTCGTGTGCAACTCTGTGCGACCCCATAGACGGCAGCCCACCAGGCTACCCTATCCCTGGGATTCTCCAGGCAAGAACACCAGAGTGGGTTGCCGTTTCCTTCTCCAATGCATGAAAGTAGAAAGTGAAAGTGAATTCGTTCAGTCCTGTCCAACTCTTAGCGACCACATGGACTGCAACCCACCAGGCTCCTCTGTCCATGGGATTTTCCAGGCAAGAGTACTGGAGTGGGGTGCCATTGCCTTCTCCATCGCCCTGAGTACTAGGCAAACTATTTGAAGAGGCCAGGCCAAGCCGAACCAGCAAGATATATCCAGGTGATATTTGAATAGTAGAAGTGTATGTGAAAAAAATATATAACAAAGCAAAACGGTAGACCACTATGGAAACAGTTTAGCAGTTTCTTACAAAACTAAACACACTGTATCATCTGATTCAGTAATCACACTCCTTGGTATTTATCCAAAGGTAAAATGTATGTCCACACAAACACTCATATATGGATGTTTGTAGCAGCTTTATTCATAATTTCCCAAACTTGAAAGCAACCAAGATACCTTCAGTAGGTGAATGGATTGAAAAGCTAAGTATATCCAAACAATGGAACATTATTCAGCACTAGGAAAAATGAGCTGTCAAGTCATGAATAAACACGGAGGAATCTTAAATGTGCATTACTAAGTGAAAATGTGTGGGTCACAATAAACTGTGGAAAATTCTTCAAGAGATGGGAATAGCAGACCACCTGACCTGCCTCTTGAGAAATCTGTTTGAAGGTCAGGAAGCAACAGTTAGAACTGGACATGGAACAACAGACTGGTTCCAAATAGGAAAAGGAGTACATCAAGGCTGTATATTGTCACCCTGTTTATTTAACTTCTATACAGAGTACATCATGAGAAATGCTGGACTGGAAGAAACACAAGCTGGAATCAAGATTGCCAGGAGAAATATCAATAACCTCAGAGATGCAGATGACACCACCCTTATGGCAGAAAGTGAAGAGGAACTAAAAAGCCTCTTGATGAAAGTGAAAGAGGAGAGTGAAAAAGTTGGTTTAAAGCTCAACATTCAGAAAACAAAGATCATGGCATCTTCAAGGCTGTATATTGTCACCCTGTTTATTTAACTTCTATACAGAGTACATCATGAGAAATGCTGGACTGGAAGAAACACAAGCTGGAATCAAGATTGCCAGGAGAAATATCAATAACCTCAGAGATGCAGATGACACCACCCTTATGGCAGAAAGTGAAGAGGAACTAAAAAGCCTCTTGATGAAAGTGAAAGAGGAGAGTGAAAAAGTTGGTTTAAAGCTCAACATTCAGAAAACAAAGATCATGGCATCAGGTCCCATCACTCCATGGGAAACAGATGGGGAAACAGTGGAAACAGTGTCAGACTTTATTTTTTGGGGCTCCAAAATCACTGCAGATGGTGACTGCAGCCATGAAATTAAAAGACGCTTACTCCTTGGAAGGAAAGTTATGACCAACCTAGATAGTATATTCAAAAGCAGAGACATTAATTTGCTGACTAAGGTCCGTCTAGTCAAGGCTATGGTTTTTGACAGAGGATGAGATGGCTGGATGGCATCACGGACTCGATGGACATGAGTCTGAGTAAACTCTGGGAGTTGGTGATGGACAGGGAGGCCTGGCGTGCTGCAATTCATGGGGTCACAAAGAGTCAGACACGACTGAGGGACTGAACTGAAGTGAAAGAAGACAATCTGGAAAAGTTACATACTATGTGATTCCAATGATATAACATTCTGGAAAAGACATAACTATGGAGACAAAGAATCAGTGGTTGCCAGGAGGGAGTGGGGAGGAAAGGATGAGTAAGCAGAATATAAAGGATTTTTGGTCAAAGAAACTATTCTGTAGGTCATCACAATGTGGATATATGTCATCAACATCGGTAAGCCGTTAGAATACATGGCAGCAACAGTGCACCCTAAAGTTAACTAGGGACTCTGGGGCTCTGTCAGTGCTGTGCATCAGTCGTAACAAACGGAGATGTTAATGGTGGGGAAGTCTATCTGTAGGTGAGGCAGGAAGTATATGGAAACTCTCTCTACCTTCCATTCAATTTTGCTGTGAATATAAACTCCTCTAAAAAATAAAGTTTGCTTTAAAAAAGAATAGAGAGAAACGTCCCTGGTGGCCCAGTGCTTGAGAATCCACCTGCCAGTGCAGGGGACACGGGTTCAGCCCCAGGAAGATCCTACATGTCCTGGAGCAGCTAAGCCTGTGGGCCACAACTACTGAGCCCACGTGCTGCAGCTACTGAAGATCTGCACCTAAAACCTGTGCTCTGAAACAGCAGGAACCCCTGTAATGAGTCACCCATGCACCTCAGCCAGAGAGCAGCCCCCACTCGCTGCAACTAGAGAAAGTCAGCGCAGCAATGAATACCCAGCACAGCCTTAAATAAATAAATACAATTTTAAAAATCATAAAAAAAAAGAATTAAGGGAATAATTCTAGAAACAGCAGGAACTGTTTAAACTGTGCCAGAGATTAGAGAAAGAAAGAAACCTTTGAAAAAATGTTAATGTATATAATTTGCTTTATACAACTAGCACAACCCCGAGACACCCTCACAACCACAGTTCAAAAACACTGCAGACAAAGCTGAAAATCCTAAAAAATAAATAACATTTATATGCCTAGCAGAATACTGAGAGACTAACACTCCATAAACAAGTAAAGTTTGTTCCAGGAAAGTCAGGTGGTTTGATAATTTTAGAAATCTATTGTAATTACTTAAATAAAGAGAAGAAAAAAGTAAAACCATATAGTCATCTCAACAGATGGCAAAAACACATTTGATAAAGTTCACTAAGCATTCCTGATAAATTTTGCAAGTGAACAGAAAAATAGGATACTTTCTTAACATGATTAAAAAGAAAAATATCTCAGACCAATAGCCAATATCATGATTAATGGTAGATAAACACAGGCATTCCCATTAAAATCAGGAACAAGCAAGCATGCCACCTATCGCCACTTTTATTTAGCTTAGTACAGTTAAATAAGAGCATAAAATAAAAGGTAGAAAATTTAAAAGAATATGCTGCTGGAAAACTATTCACACTAACAAGAGTTTAGTGAAGAAAAGTTTTAAATAAAAATACAAAAAGCAGTGACTTTCCTATATAACAGCAATAACTAATTCAAAAAGTCAGAGAATAAATAAATCAGCACAAAAATTTTAAAATGTCTAGCAATAAAATTAACAAAAGTATTTACTAATAGGCAGAAAAAAAAAAAGACACCATATTCCTGTGGGCTGTGAAGGAAAACCTGAGTAACTGGAACAACACACGTGTGTCTGACAAGGACGACCCCCTGTTATAAGTCCACGCTATGTGCGGGGAAAACCAGTCACGTGATCAACATTCACTGGGACCTGTTGGATTCGCTGTTACATGTGATAAAGGTAATTTTTTGCAACATATTAATGTGCTATTTTATTTTGCCTTTCTAAGCATGTGTACTTCCTACTCATGGGACATCCATCTGAAGAGAGATTTAAATTATTACAGAAGGTATATAAAGAGAAGTTAACATACAATCTCTGACATTTAAAGTAGGGCTTTGTCTTTCAGGTCAAGCCATTTTCCTGAGAGGATCTAAATCCTTTTTCCTCCCCCTTTCAATATACTGAATGAAGAAACAAGGTGAAGAATAGCCCATGATGTTCCCTGATAATGCAGAAACCACCCCGTCACACAAATAATGGCCAAGTAGCAGTGGCGCGAAACTCTGAGGAAGATGAAGGCCATGCTACCCAGGGCCAGGGGAAGGCTTGTCTCCTCTTTTTTTTTTCTTTTTTCAGTTGTGGAGGGATCTTTACTTTCAGCATGAGAACTCAGTTGTGGCATGTGGGATCTAGTTTCCTGACCAGGAATCGAACCCAGGCCCCTTGCATTGTGAGGTCAGAGTCTTAACCACTGAACCACGAGGGAAGTATAGACACAGCCCTTTTCCAACTGTACCTTGCAACACACATGGGATAACTGTGACCCCAGTCATTGCTATGGGCCTTTTTGGTTTATCAACACTTTCAGCAACGCGGAAAAGTACATAGAATGGGTATGACAATTACTTCCACTCAAGAGGTGAAGAGATCATGGCTGAGAGGTTAGCTATCTTGCCCGAGGTCACCCAGCTCATAAGGGTCAGAGCAAGGATTTCAGAGCATACACAAACGGGGTAATTAAAGAAGTTTCCATGAAAAGATACTTTAAAGAGCCAGGGGCAGGGCTCAGGGAACCGACAGAGGACTAGAAAGCAACCCCAAGTGTTAGGGTTTGAACAGCTTCCCCAAGGATGATACATTGAACCAGAACCTCAGAATGTAACCTTATTTGGAAATAGGGTCAGGAATTCCCTGGTGGTCCAGTGGTTTGGACATTGTGCTCTCACTGCCAAGGGCCAGGGTTCAGTCCCCTATCTGGGAACTAAAATCCCATAAGCCATGTGGCTCAGCCAAAAAATAAGAAAGCAGTGCTTCATGGCAGGTATAATCAGCAAAGGTTAGATTATCCTGGAGAAGGGTGGGCTGTTAATCCAATATGAGTTGTGTCCTGACACGGAGATGCAGAGAACTGTGCCCTGTCGCCATGGAAGCAGCAACTGGCGCGCTGGACTGGGAGCTGGCGTCCCCCACCAGCTGCCAGAAGCTGCGAAGAGGGAAGATGGATTCTCCTCCACGGGTCTCAGAGGGAGCTCAGCCCTGCTGTCACTTTGTGAACTGGTAGCCATTTGAACTGTGAGAGAATACTTTTCTATTCTTTAGAAAAACATACACAGTAGTATTGCTGAACCAAGTTTGTTTTGCCCAACGTGTGTGCTAAGTCGCTTCAGTCGTGTCCGATTCTTTGCAACCCTGTGGACTATAGCCCTGCCAGGCTCCTCTGTCCATGGGGATTCTCCAGGCTAGAATACTGGTGTGGGTTGCCATGCCCTCCTCCAGGAGATTTTCCCAACCCAGGGATCAAACCCTCATCTCTTAAGTCTCCAGCATTGGCAGGCAGGTTCTTTACCACTGGCGCCACCTCAGAAGCCCAGTGAAAATGCTGAGATGAGAAAATGCTGAGATTTGCAGCAAAGAGGTTTGTTTACAAGGCAGCCAAGTGTGGAGAACAAGTCTCAGGTGTGCCTCTCAAAGGCAAGGGGTTCGGGATAATAATGGGATAAAGAATAAAGCAACGAGGTGGTCTGAGGCTTGGGGAGCGTGGGGTAAGGTGATTGGGAAAAGCTGTGGTCACCATCATTCCTTGCAGGCATAACTAAGCTACAAGTTCTAAACATTCACAAATAGAGAGGCTTATCACCACTAATGGTGGAGTTTTCAGCCCTCTGGTGTCAATAGGTTACCAAACGGACACCCAGTTGGAGGCTCAATGGTCCGCCCCAGTCTTAACTGGCTCAGCTTGAGCTAGACACAGCTGACTTCAAGTTTCTGGAAAACAACTCAGGCAAACATCTTGTTTGGGCTACTTTCTGTTTACCAGTCTTAAAACAACCTTGCTTATTGAAGGCAGGTGGAATGGATTTAACTGATAAGACCTGGGCTTTCAGAAGTTCCTGCCCCCACATCCAGGAGAAGGATATGGTTCTAAAATCCCCTCCTCCAGCAGATGCCTGAAACCATGGATAGTACTGAAATCTATATATACTATATCTTTTCCTGTACATTTGTACCTATGATAAAGTTTAATTCATAAATTAGGCACAGTAAGAGATTAACAATAGCTAATAATAAAATGGAATGATTCTAACAGTATACTGCTGCTGCTGCTGCTAAGTCGCTTCAGCCATGTCCAACTCTGTGCAACCCCATAGACGGCAGCCCACCACGCTCCCCTGTCCCTGTGATTCTCCAGGCAAGAACATTGGAGTGGGTTGCCGTTTCCTTCTCCAGTGCATGAAAGTGAAAAGTGAAGGGGAAGTCGTTCAGTCGTGTCCTACTCTTAGCGACCCCATGGACTATAGCCTATACTAAATATATAAATATAAAATATTTAAATAAATAAATATAATTTATATTAATAATATAAATAAATTAATAATAATATAAATATAAAAAATTATGTAAATGTACTTCTCTCTCTCTCTCTCATGCACACACACGCACATACAATGTCTTACTCGTCTGCACTTACCCGTCTTCTTGTGATGACAGGAGATGGTACAATGCCTTTGATGAGACGAAGTGAAGGGAGTGACGGAGGCACTGTGATACAGTGTTAGGCTACCACTGGCCTGACTGCTCCAGGTGACTTCTGTTTCTTTCTTCACAGTTTCACAGATAGACGATTCTTCTGTGTGTTGTAGATCTCTGCAACCTCAGCATATGGCTTTCTTCTCTCCTTACTAAGAATGACTTTTATCTTTTCACTTTATCTTTTCACTGTGGCCTCTCTTTGGTGCATCTGAATTGCCAGCATCACTACGCCTGCACTTCAGAGCCATTAAGTAAAATAAGAGTTACTTGATCATAAGCACTGCTGTCCCAGACAGTCAATCTGAATAACCTAGATGGCTACTAAGTGCCTTATGGCCCTGGCAAGATTTTATCCTCTTACTGAGAGCAGCATTCAATTTAAAACATGAATTGTTTATTCCTAGAATTTTCCATCTAATGTTTTTGGACTTCATTTGACCACATGTAACTGAAACCATAGAAAGCAACAACACAGATAAGGTATGTACTGTACACCTTCTAATACTGTAATTGTGACTTAGAATTCTATTCATTTATTTAATTAACATTCATGTAGCCAGGCCCTGTGTTTGGTGCTGAGGCTAGGGAGAAGACAGACACAGCCCTTGCCCTCTAGGAGCTTGTTACCTTGAATGGGAGACAGAAATATAAATGATTACAAGGTGCCAGGTAAATTCTGGAACCCGAGTGTTTTCAAGGCTCCAGGAAAGTGCAAAGGAGAGGGTCATTTATAAGCAATAAACTCCTTTCCCTTTCCTCTCTAACCCTCTATTTTAATACACACTTAAACTTCTCTCACTTAATCCTCACAATTCCATTATCCCCATGTCACGTATCAGGTTTACAGAATTAACACACTTGCTCTGGGTCACACAGCTAGGAAATGGCAGAGCCAGAATCAAGTCCAGGCCGGCCTGACCCCAAAGCCTACATTGAATCCCTGGCAGCACCGTGCTAGACTGAGAGATGGAACCCATTAAGGCATGACGTCTCCCTCGGAAATAGAAATTGCGCCTCTGACGATCCACAGAAAAGGAAAAGGGGGACAGGAAAGGGTGACAGAGAGGAAAAAGGAAGACTCTTTCAAGGACTTTTGCCCTAAAAATCTGAAAAACATGCCGCAAAGCAACTAAAGATGTGCACCAGAACTACTGAGACTGTGCTCTAGAGCCTGTGCTCTGCCGCAAGAAAAGCCACCAAAGTGAGAAGCCTGCACCCTGCAACGAAGAGCAGCCCCCCTCGCCACAACTAGAGAAAGAGGTGCAGAGCAGCAAAGACCCAGGAGAGCTATAATAAGTAAATAAGTAAACAATAGCAGGGGCTTTCCTGGTGGCCCAGTGGTTGAGACACCGTGCTTCCACTGCAGGGGGTACAGGTTCAGTCCCTAGTCAGGGAGCTAAGATCCTGCATGCCAGGTGCCATGGCCAAAAAATGGAAGAAAAAAGTAGGCAATAAAAAAAAAGATGGTTGGATAGATGGATCGAGCTAATGTTAGCAGACGGTTAACAACTGCGGAAACTAGACTGTACATGGCTGTTTACAATATTTTCAATTCTGTGTATTTGAAAATTTTCACACACACACAAATGTTGGAGGCAGGGGAAATCAAGCAATAGTTGAGGGGGCAGTAGGAGAATAGATTTTCCTAGCACTGTCCCATATGGTAGGTACTAGCCACATGGCTGTGAGCACATAATACAAACTATGGCTAGTCTGAGCTGAGAGCTTCTACATAAGTAATTTAGGTGTCAAATCTTAATACACAAAAGAATGGAAACTAGCTCATGATTTTTATCTTTTTTTATATGTTGAAATGATCATTTTGATATATTGGGTTAAATAAAATGTTATTGGAATTAATTTCACCTATTTATTTTTACATATTTAATCCCACTACAAAAATTACACATGCAGCTCACGTTACATTTCTATTGGACAGAGCCCTCTAGAGCATCCAGTCACCATTGGTCCCGGTCCTTTGTTCATTCACACCTGCTCTGGACCAAGCCTTGTGCCAGGGGAGCTGAATCAAACACAGTCACAGACTCAGAGAGCTGAAGGTCACAGTCCTGAGGACACGCCAACACAGACTGGAAAACATCAGATAATTTCACGATTTCAGCACCTTAGGAATCTCAGTGACTTCCCTGCTTGTAGGTGTCTATTTGGTGCCTTTTGGATTATACCTGCAGGCAGAATCTTCCAAGAAAACATTTGGAAATATGTGGGGGTATGAGCAGTTGTCAGGTTGATGTAGGATGTAATTACCGCAGTGACAGATAGTCCAGGAAGAATTTTTCTATCCAAAACACCAGTATGGTACCTGCTGAGAAACCCAGAAGTACAGAAAGAGTGACACAGCTGTTTCTGCCCTCTGGATAAGGACTCTGAGGCCTGTTCTCCAAACCACAGAGGGCGGCACCATTATTTATGTGGTGGCAAGAACAAGGAACTTCCTGGACTCCTGAATCACATAATCCAATCCCTGTCTCCTTAGGGTAGGGAAAACACCCAGGTATAGTCAGGGAAGCCCAAGGGCTTGGATTCCAGCAGGGAACCTGTCTGATTATACAGACTGCTAATAGACAGCATTCAATTATCCCAGCCTAATTAGCCTTCTGAGAGCCTGTCTCCAGGGTCAGGGCACCACCTCCAGCCTCAGCCCTAAGATGCCACAGGCACAGAACATTTCTGGAGTGGTGCCCGGGGAAGATGAGTTATCCCTTTGGTCTGATCTCAGGGGCTGAGCTATGGGAGATGGGGAGTGTGGAGGGGTGTCCCACATAACTCAGGTTGAAGGACATGGAGTCTCAACATTCCACAGATCACACAGCGCCTTAGCCCAGGAACAGGTAAAGGTGGAAGGACTCAGAGGGAGAGGGAGAATCACAGCTGGCTTTTGAGAAGCTCAGAAATCCCTTCGCAGGGACTTCTCTGATGGTCTAGGGGTTACGACTCCTAACTTTCACGGCAGGGAGCATGGGTTTGACCCCTGGTCAGGGAACTAAGATCCCACATGCCATGTGTTGTGCCCAAAAAAAGAAAGAAAGAAAGAAAGAAATCCCTTCTTAAAAGAAGTCCAGACAAGAGATGACGAGTGCCTGCATTAAGGCAGTATTAGGGAGAGGAACAGATGAACAGATTTAAAGTATATTTTTGAGAGGACATTCTAACTCTTTGATGTGGAAAATTAAGGAGGAGTCAAGTATACTGCTCTTTATGCAGAAGGCAATGGCACTCCACTCCAGTACTCTTGCCTGGAAAATCCCATGGACGGAGGAGCCTGGTAGACTGCAGTCCATGGGGTAGCGAAGAGTCGGACACGACTGAGCAACTTCACTTTCACTTTTCACTTTCACGCATTGGAGAAGGAAATGGCAACCCACTCTAGTGTTCTTGCCTGGAGAGTCCCAGGGGCGGTGGAGCCTGGTGGGCTGCCGTCTCTGGGGTCGCACAGAGTTGGACATGACTGAAGCGACTTAGCAGCAGCAGCAGTTGGCTTCACAGGTGAAAACTACCAAATGTTCGAAGAAGAATTAAAACTAATCCTAGAACTCTTCCAAAATGAAAAAAATAGAAGAAGCAGGAACACTTAGAGATTCATGTTACGAGGCTAACATCACCCTTATACCAAAGTCCGACAAAGTCACCACCAGGCTGGTGCCAAAGACTCAGGATCTTACTCTCTGGACCAAAGTCAGGACATAGTTTGCTGATTTGTGAATTTGTTGATGTGAAAAGCCATCCAGATTTATAAAAATGAAATTATATTTGAGGGATTACTCTCATTGAAAATGGCATAAAGATAAATATAAAGCTTAAAGAAAGAACATGTCAGTGAACAGACAGCTGGATTCTAAGAGAATAGATAGTTTTCATACAGATTTGTTCTCTTCTCTCAGAGTCTCCAAGCAGTAAGAAACTAGCAAAGCCCAAGGTGGCTAGATAAAGACCCACAGAGCTGGAACACACAGATTTTCTTTCCACCAGATTCTTGCATCTATCATTCTACTGCCTAGAGATCTGCCTGGGCTGGAGCCCTGCAATTCAAGGTCTCACAGCCACTCCAGCTCCCCAGCCCCAGAAGTCCAGAAGAATGGCCTGATGCCCACCAGGTGGAGCCCAGGAGCTGGAGCCCTTCAGCTCAACCCAAATCAATCCTAAACAGACAAGAATGGAATATCATGAGGAAGATGGGTTTATCTCAGAAATTCAAGGAGAGTTCAACATGAGAACCACATGGATGGGAATCACTTCATTAACAGGTTAGGAAAGAGCTATGTGATCAGTTCACAGTAAAAGATCTGGATTAATGGAGAGACAATGTTTCTGAAGGGCTTCCCTAGTGGCTCAGCAGTAAAGAATCCGACTGCAGTGTAGGAGATGCGGGTTGATTCCTGGGTCGGGAAGGTCCCCTGGAGGAAAGCATGGCAACCCACTCCAGTATTCTTGTCTGGAGAATCCTCAAGGGCAGATGAGCCTGGTGGGCTACAGTCCTTAGGGTCACAGAGAGTGGGGCCCAACTGAAGCGACTGAACATCAGTGTTCCTAAAGGGGAAAGCTTACTTTCATGGAAATGTCACTTTTGCCCCCAAGTTAGTCAATAAATGAAAGGCAAAATCTCAGAATTTTTACAAAATTTTGACAAGCTTATTGCAAAATTTTCTGGAAAAGAAAATTTGCAAGGATAGCGAATATATTATTGAACAGGTTAGTAAGAGAAAATTTGCCCTAAAGGATATCAGTACACCCTACAAATCTATAGTAACTGAACAGTGCGTATGAGGACACTAAAAAAAATAAAATTTTTTTAGAACAAAGCAGTGAGTCTAGAAAGAGACTCATACAAATATAAAAATCAGTATTGATAAAAATAGCATTTTTAAATATTGAGAAAAGGA
>SJYC01053201.1:0-14867 GCA_006408675.1 Madoqua kirkii | reverse complement strand
GGCACTCAGCTTTCTTCACAGTCCAACTCTCACATCCATATGTGACCACAGGAAAAACCATAGCCTTGACTAGATGGACCTTTGTTGGCAAAGTAATGTTCTGCTTTTCAATATGCTATCTACGTTGGTCATAACTTTTCTTCCAAGGACTAAGCATCTTTTAATTTCATGGCTGCAGTCACCATCTGTAGTGATTTTGGAGCCCCCCAAAATAAAGTCTGACACTGTTTCCACTGTTTCCCCATCTATTTCCCATGAAGTGATGGGACCAGATGCCATGATCTTTGTTTTCTGAATGTTGAGCTTTAAGCCAAGTTTTTCACTCTCCACTTAACTTTCATCAAGAGGCTTTTTAGTTCCCCTTCACTTTCTGCCATAGGGTGGTATCATTTGCATATCTGAGGTTATTGATATTTCTCCTGACTTTGGGGGATAAGTTATGTGGTCTGTTGAACTACGCAAAGGAGATGGCTATGGCCTGACCCAGCCACTGGCGCTGCAGCACAGTGCCCACCACCTCTGTGCCTCCCAAACTCCTGCTGCCACGGCTACTCCGTCCAGGGTGCCTCTCCAGGAAGCCAGCCTGGAGTTTCCCTGCTGAAACTTGAAGAGCTCACAGCTCATGCTCTCCTGACCCTGCAACATCTCTAGACACAGTCAAACCAAGGCAAGACTTTTTGTCTAAGATCCCAGGGCAAGGCCTGTGCTCTCTTTGTTGCAGAAAAGCCCCTCCATCCCTGAGGCAGCGCGCAAAGCGCGGGACCCCATGTCTGTGCATGTGAGGGCACAGTCCACAGGGGCCCCAGCCTGGGCCTGACTGGGTGGTGGAGGCCCAGGGAGACCCGAGAGCATCCACATCAGGAAGGATTTTGTGACACTTAGAGTGGACGAAAAGCAAAAAGAAAAGTGTGTCTAAGGAGGTAATCTTCCATCACTAGAGGCATACAAACAGAAGCAGGATGTGGCTCAGGTAGGAACAGCAGAGGATTTTTATCAGGGAATGGTTGAGTCTTCCTGGCCTGGGGGCGCATGTGTTCTCATTCCTTCCCTTATTGCCTAGCACCATGTCTGGAGTATGATAGGAACTCAATCCCTTCTCGATTCTGAAAGGAATAGACATGGTAGAACTTCTGCAACAGAACAGAAGGAAATTGTCTCCTGCGACGGCGACATTGACAGGACTGGTGCCCAACCCAGACCCAGGCTTGGACAGTGTGTCCCACGGGTTCCAAGAGCCTAAAACACTAGGGAAAGTTTAAGTCCTGCTCCTTAGCTGGTGAGAAGATTGACAGTAGCGGGAGACACTTTGAAGAAAGATGTCCACTTAGGGTGGTGAAAGAACAACCAATATTTGGGGTTTAAAAGAAGCAAACATCTGCTGTGAGCTTAGTGCAGCTGTCATGCTGTTAGGAGAAGAGGATTCTAGACTCATCTTGCCAGGAACCTGCTGTGCAGCCTCAGTTTCCCTACCTGCACAATGGGAGCTCCAATGGATTAATCTCTCAGAGCTTATTCCAATTTGATGCCTAGGAGTTCATGAAGCCCAAGCAGCTCTGGCTCAGGTTAAGAGAAAATAGGAGGCAGGTTGAAAGGTCCATCAAATTTTCACTCAAAAACACATCAGTAGTCAGTTCATTTGCTCAGTCATGTCCAGCTATTTGCGACCCCATGAACTGCAGCATGCCAGGCTTCCCTGTCCATCATCAACTCCCAGAGCTTGCTCAAACTCATGTCTCTTGAGTCAGTGGTGCCATCCAACCATCTCAGCCTCTGTCTTCCCCCTCTCCTCCCACCTTCAATCTTTCCCAGAATCAGGGTCTTTTCTAATGAGTCAGCTCTTTGCATCAGGTGGTTAAGGTATTGGAGCTTCAGTTTCAGCATCAGTCCTGCCAATGAAAATGGTGAAGGTCAATTCTGAAGGTCACTCCACAGTAGCTGATGAAGCAGGACCCATGGGCTCACAGGTGGACGAGCCCCTAATAGGCTCAGAGGCCAGGAGCCCCTCCAATAAAGCACAACATGTGCTTCATGCATGGAGGCCAGAGCTGACTGCAGAGGCAGGTCAGAGTTTTGCAGGCTGGGGGATAAATGAGACAGGCCTCTCCATGAGTGGGATCAGTGTGATACAACTCAAGGCTTCCTGAAATCCAGGAGGACCCTCAGAGACCATCTAGCCCAGTGAGTCTCAAACTGTGGTCCCCTGACCAACAGAACAGCATCACTCAGACTTCATCAGATAGAAAATCTGTGTTTTCACAAACTTTCCAGGTGATTCTCATGAAATCTTTACAGGTGATTCTAAGATTTGAGGACCTTCCATCCAGCCCATTGTTCCTGAAAATATGCTGCTAGAATACTTATTTGCAGAAGGTCAACGGATGCTCTGTAAAACGATCTATGGTCAAACAAGTTTGGGAACTATCTACTCTCTGCATCACTTTCAGAAAGTCACAAATCACAGTCGTGTGTTAACGACTCTGAGAAGTTCTGCAGTAAATTATTTACTTTTGATTAATCCAACGTTGTTTCAGATTGCCCACATTTCCATTAACACTCTCTTAGAGAAATTCTGACCCACCTCAATCCTCATTTTTCACCTGGATCTATTGAAAACTTGAAGAAGTATGGAGACTGCTTAAAGTCTCAGAGAGAAAGTGTATCAGGGCTCGAAAAGGCCCAAGCAATACGCTTCACGCCTAAACCCAGCACCCTCTTTCCCTGCCTCCAGCCGTGCGTCCCTCCAGAGCTCTGTGATATGGATCCAGTCAACAGCACAGAGGTGTCTAAGTTCTTCCTGAAAGGATTTTCAGGTTACCCTGCCCTGGAGCACCTGCTCTTCCCTCTGTGCTCAGCCATGTACCTGGTGACCCTGCTGGGGAACACAGGCATCTTGGCGGTCAGCCTACTGGATGCCCGCCTGCACACACCCATGTACTTCTTCCTGGGCAACCTCTCCATCCTGGACATCTGCTACACGTCCACTTTTGTTCCCCTGATGCTTGTCCACCTCCTGTCAGCTCAGAAGACCATCTCCTTTCTTGGCTGCGCACTCCAGATGTGTCTGAGTCTGTCTACAGGCTCCACAGAGTGTCTGCTGCTTGCCATCATGGCCTATGATCGCTACCTGGCCATCTGCCGGCCCCTTAGGTACCCCATGCTGATGAGCCACCGGCTCTGCTGGTTGCTGGCGGGAGCCGCCTGGGTCCTCTGTCTCTGCAAGTCAGTGACTGAGACGGTCATCGCCATGAGGCTGCCCTTCTGCGGCCACCGTGTGGTCAGTCACTTCACCTGCGAGATCCTGGCAGTCCTGAAGCTGGCCTGTGGTGACACGTCCATCAGTGAGGTCTTCCTGCTGGTGGGTGCCATCTTGCTGCTGCCCGTGCCCCTGGCCTTCATCTGCCTGTCCTACACGCTTATCCTGGCCACCACCCTGAGGGTTCCCTCAGCCGCCGGGCGCCGCAAAGCCTTCTCTACTTGCTCAGCACACCTGGCCGTGGTGATGCTTTTCTACGGCACCGTCATCTTCATGTATATGAAACCCAAGAGCAAGGAGGCCCGTATTTCTGATGAGGTCTTCACAGTCCTCTACGCTGTGGTCACACCCATGCTGAACCCCATCATCTACAGCCTGAGGAACAAGGAGGTGAAGGAGGCCGCAAGGAAGGTGTGGGGCAGGATACAGACCTCCAGGTGAGGGAGGCTGGGGCTCCTGCAGGTTAGCAGCTCAGGTCTGCCTTCGCCTACAGACGGATGAGTAGGGCTCAGGGTTGGGGGTCTGGAATCTTCAACCCAGAAAGGCAGCACCACCTCCCCACTGTCCTGCTACAGATCTGAGCTCACAGTTCCACCTTTGTTCTTTCCCCAGGCAGAGGCCTGGCCCAGCTCTCAGCGTCACTCCCCGCATCTTCACACCAGCCTCCCGGCTGGCCTCAAGATTTCAATCTTGTTCCTCCCAGTCTATTCTCCAAGGGTCATCCAGAGGGATATTTCAGAAAAGTCTATTTGATCATGTCTCTCTC
This sequence comes from Madoqua kirkii, assembly GCA_006408675.1. Classification (NCBI taxonomy): domain Eukaryota; kingdom Metazoa; phylum Chordata; class Mammalia; order Artiodactyla; family Bovidae; genus Madoqua; species Madoqua kirkii. Next base: position 10,848 of record SJYC01053201.1, on the reverse strand, counting down.
TTGGCTGAAACCCCTGAATGGCTCCCAAAGCTCTCAGGATGAATTGAAAGGGCTTCACTGGGTGCATTCCAGACCCTTGCAGCCTGTCCCTGCTGGTCAGGACCAACCACCTTCCCCACCCTGTGATCCCACAGACTCCCTCCTGTTAGCCACACACACCAACCCAGCAGGAGCCTCATGGGCCCAGCAATGCCTGGCTCTGTGCCCTTCTTGGTTCTTCCCACAAGGCAGCCCCCACCCAGCACACAGCTCCATGTGTAAAAGGACTGCCTGATCCTCAAGGCCCATCTTTTTATTTTTAAAATGTAATTCCCTAAACTACACATGAGGTCCTTGTTGTTTTCCTATTTTATATAGAGTACTGTAAATCTGTTATTCCCCAACTCCTGATTTACCCCTCCCCCCATCTCAAGGCCCATCTTAAACGACACCTCCTCCAGGAAGCCTTCCCACTCTGTACCTCTCACTGTGCTCCTTCTGCTTTATTTCAGTGTTGCTCTAAGAGCCAGTAGTACTGGATTTCACTCTGTCCCAAGGTCTGGCCCTGCCCAGCCCCAAGCCCACACTGATTTCTTAAATAAACAGAAAACATATCAATGTAGGGCAGAGCCTGGGGTCCTCCCCAAATCTGAGCAGAGCTGAGATGAAGTTCACAGATGACAGGCACAGTCTAGCGCCTGGGGAGGTGACGGCAGAGGCAGTGACAAGGCCCAGCCCCCAAGATTTCCAGCCCAGCCCAGGCCATGGGACGTGGTCAGCGGAGCAGCTGAGGGTCTGGCTTCCTCTATCGCTTTAGCGGTACCCTCTCCATTGCCTCCCTGCCGAGCATCCAGGCTTCATGTGGCCTTGTGGAGACTCTGCTTCACCCATCTTCAACCCACCTACTAAGAGCCTGCCATTTCCACCTCTTCCTGGAACTCAGCCTCTTCCCAGGTTGGAACACACAGAGGAAACGCACTCAGACTTGAGAGCATCTCCATTCTCTGCCCTCTCTGGCCTCAGTGGTACCATCTTGTGTGATGGGAGAGCTCGGCCGCCGAGCTGCAGGCCAGCTCTCCTGCACCCTGTAGATAAGCAGTGCTTGTCTGAGCCCTCAGGTACCCTCCAGCCCCTCTTCCTGCTTCCTCTGTTGGTCAGAACAGAGGCACAGAGGAGAGCAGCACAGCCCGCAGCCCACAGCTGACCAGGCCAGGGCTAGGCCCTGGTGCCATGGCAGGAGTTTGGACTCTATGCTGTGGGGTCTGGGGGTTTACAATCACACTGACTTTTAGCAGGGTCACTGATTAGACACCACACTTCACCCATGAAACTAACAAAGAATTGTTCTAACATGTGTGGTTAACTATAGTGCAGTGAAGCAGGTAATGTCATAACCGCTGGTGAGGGTAGAAATACATTTATATGAACTTCCTGCCAAGTAAGTTGTGGGTATGAATCAAGAGACTTGAAAACTTCACACCCTTTGACCCAGCATCTCTGCTTTTAGGAATTACTCGGAGAAAATTATTACAGGTACAAAGATTTATTTATTTATGTATCTATATGATATAAATCACAGAGGTATTTTGGGTAACAAAAAATTGTAAGACGCATAATGTCCAACTGGGGCAGGATGTGTAAATAAATTCTGGTGGAGCCCAATGATGGACTGTGACACAGCCATTGTAAATCTTATTTTTTGAAGAATAATTGATGATTGGAAACGTTCACACTGTAATTAACATGAAAAAAGGTAGAACAAGTAACTTTGTACTCAATAAAATCTCAATTTTTAATGATATTTTCTTAAGGATATATAAATAAGTATGTATATAGAAATTCCTGGAAAATTATGACAAAATATTAACCAACAATTGTTTCCTACAGGTGATGGAGTTACAGATTAATTTGCCTTCTTAATTATTCTTTCCAACCTTGTTCAATACTTCTAAAATGAACATGACTTAGAATTTAAAGGATAGTATTATTTTTGAGAAATGGAAGATCACGTGGCTCCAGATAGAGCACAGAGGAGACGTGCCCATTCCCGAGGGCAGGAAGTGAGGAAGCCCAGATGGGGCCTGACCCAGGTGGGCAGTCAGGCAGAGAGCGTGGAGCTGATGTCCTGGGGACGTTGGGCTGATGGCAGAGATGGTTGAGGAAGGAGGAGACTATGGTTTGTTGCTTGAGCTTCTGGATTTTGGGGGTATATTTTGCACCACCATGAGAGACGCCTCAGAGATGAGGAAGAAAAGAGTAGGCTGGAGGTGGCGGAGAGCTGGGGGGAGCTTGTCTATGGGCATCCACGGAGTGGCAAGATGGTCCCGTTCCTCAGCAGTTAGAAAACAAGCAGTGACAATCTTCCCATGTTTTATTTCTACCTGTGTGCTTGACAAAAAGATATTCCCAGAGACATATCACAGTTTATTCAGAAAATGCACAATTGCTGCTGCATTATTTAAGGCTGTTTTTAGTGTCTGAGCTCTGTCAAGCTGTCGTTGTTTCTTGTGAAGGAAAGAGAAAGGCATGCGAAGGGAAACACGAAAGGGGGCCTGCAGAAACTCACACGCCCAGCGCAATCACTGACTCGTCTGTCACTGGGGCCCAGGCCTCACCCTGTACAGCAGTTCCCTTTCCTTCACCTTCCCTGCTGGCTCAGCGGTGAAGAACCCGCCTGCCAGTGCCCGAGACACAGTTTCGATCCTTGGGTTGGGAAGATCCCCTGGAGAAGCGAATGGCAACTCCAGTATTTCTGTGCAGGAAAACCCATGGACAGAGTAGCCTGGTGGGCTACAGTCCACAGGGTCACAAAACTCACAAAAAGAATCAGACACAACTTAGCGACTAAACTATAACAACAGCCTTTCATGAGTGCAGGTTCCCACAGCACTCCTGCCAGGAGACACCCCATTTCATAGTCCAGGACTCCCACCTGAAGGTCACAGGGTCACAGCCCCTGAGCCTCAGGTCCAAGGAGCAGGGGTGCAGTGAGACCCGGTCTTCAGATTCCTGTCCGGTGTTTCTCCTGTGCCCACCTCACCCAGCCAGGCCCTCCTGGGGAAGCACAGGGAACCTGGAGTCTCTGAAGCCACATTGTGCCAAGTCTACAAACTTGTGTCATTGCAGAGTCAGAACTTTAAATTGGGCAGGGACGACGAGTCCCGGAAGGCAGGGAGCAGGAGAGACGGCTACATAACAGGGGACCAGGAGCCTGGGCCTCAGGGGCTCGAGGCCTCTATCCTGCCCACCCCAGCACAGGGTGTCTGCTGGTGATGAACTCAGCACTCCCTCACTCTGCTCTCCCAAGCCTCAGGCCACCTCACCTGCAGCTGCTCCAGCCACCTGCCTGCACGAATGTCACTGGACAACAGGTAGGAGGCAAGGAGAATCTATCTATCTAGCATGTTGACTATTCTCCTGAAATCTTTTTTTAGTCATACAAAAACCAGAATACCTTCTTGGAGAGGAAGGTACAATATCCACTACCTCTTGCTGAATACTTACCCTGTGCAAACATCCATGCTAACACCTTTCACTGAATCCTCAAAATTCCCCCACAAGGAAATACTATTCTTATTCCTACAGGTAAGGAGGCTGAGACTGAAAAAGCCATTAGCAAGTGGCAGGTCTCAGAGTTGGGCTTGGCGGTCTGACTCCAAAGCCCACACTCACCGGCTCTGCCGTCACAGTATGGAGTGATGTGGGAATCCAGATGTGGGAACTTCTGGGTCATTCTAACAGGAGCTTCTTCTTGTGATCCTCAACTTCTTTTTAAAATCATGTCTGAAGCTTAAAATAAGAATGAAATGTTTCAAACTAGATTTACCAGCCAATGAAACTGACATGATATTTACCTGGGTTGGAAGTTGCTAGAAAAATGAGGGAATATTTCAGGGATGGTACAGAGTGTCAGAAACCACATATTGGATAATTCCATTTCACACAAGGAGAAATTCAACGATGGTCATAGAGCAGAATGGGAACAAGGGCAAGAATCAAACCTGGACACGTCACTCCCAGTCTAGGGCTCCTTCCAGGGCATTATCTTGCCTCTCAGGAGGGCTAAAAGTGGGGAAAGAATTAGACAGTGGTTCTCTGTAAATCTGACTTTCCAGGACATGATGGAATGAGAGACCCGTCAGACAGATGTTAGAGTGCTTTCCTGAGTCTAGGGTAAAACACCATTGCACCAAAACGCTCTGCAGCAAGTCTGGTCCTCCTCCTCGGGGCATTTGTAGGATTACACAGGGCAGCGGGCTGTGGATAGATGGGACACATGTCGTTTCTGGGTCCGAGCAGTGACCTGTCAGTGTGAGATGTTCTGCTGGGTTCTTTCCCAGCTGTGAGAACTGGTGACGTCCCAGAGGGTGGAGCCAGGGTCTCTGAGGATGACAACCTTGAACAGAGCCCCCTGAAAACCTGCAATGGATATGAAGGGTGAGAACTAAACCTCTGTCCTGGTAAGCCACTAAAATCCAGAAGCTGTGTGTTACTGCTGCAAGAGTCTGCTCATCTTTTTTTTTTTTTCCCACTCTAAGATCTTTTATATTTTCAAACTTTAAGCTTTTTTTTTTTATTGGGGTATAGCTGATGAACAATATTGAGGTAGCTTCAGATGAACAGGGAAGGGACTCAGTCATTCTGATACAAAGATCCATTCTCCCCCTCCCCCTCCCCACCATCCAGGGTGGCACATAACATTGGGTAGAGCTCCATGTGTTGTGCAATATGCCCTTGCTGGTTATCCATTTTGCAAATAGCGAAAACTCAGCTCATCTTAACTGATGGACCAAGAGAGCTACAGTTGCTGTCTGTGGCGCCAGCCTGAGCCCATGTTGCAGTCCAAGCTGTCAGTAACCGGGCAGCATGGTGTTTTCTAGACAGAGTCTTATTTCTTTGAGGTCACAAGCCTACAGCTTCATGGGCTGTTCCTGATTTCCATGAATGTGTTCTGATCAGATGCCTAAATTGCAAGGAAACCCACCTGTGTCCTCATTTAGCTCTTGAGAGAGAGCAGTTGTTCTTGCATGGAGGAGATGGCACCTCCAAAGCTCTCATCCTTGTGATCACATCCTGTGTGTGCACATGGGGGAAAGGGGAAGGAGGGTGATTTCAAGGCAGGAAATCCACAGGATTTTAGCAGAAGGAAAGCACTGGGTCTTATACAGCAGCTCCTGTGTGGGGCGCTAGAGAGGTCGAGGGTAAATTGGACACAGCCCTTTGATTTCCGTGGCTCACGGTCTATTGTGTGAGAGGTAACGACACACACAACAAACCAACTGTGCTAATGGCTGTGTGAGCGTCACGCTGTCAGGACGGTCAGTGCTGTGGAGACGTCTGAGAAGCAGCCCCAGGGAGGAGGTGGGCGTGAGCTGAGCCTTGCAGGATGAGCAGAGAGAGAAAGGTGCTCCGGCCTGAGGAAAGCAGAAGAGGGAGGGCACAGGAGCCTGTGGGGTTTGTCCACCAGCGGGGAGTGTGGTCTGCTGAGGTGGGGAGGCCTGCCGAAGGTGCAGGAGGTGAGACGGGGTTGAGGGGAGGCCAGAGCCTGATGACAAAGCCCTCTGATGTATATGCCATTCCCACTTGGTCTCTCTGATGGAGACAAGTTTGGGGAGAGAAATGCAGAGTTAGGTGGTTTCCTACCTTTCACTTATCTGAAAACACCCCCACTCCTGTGTCCAGTGTCAGAACTGGAGGTTATCAGGACTCTTGGACATAGACAAAGGCCTTATACTTGAATCTGAAATGAAGCTGAGGACTTAATCCAGCCACATGAAGTCATAACCTAGGAGAGACCTGCCCTTTTCTAACTTCTGCTTTCCAGACCTCAAGTTTTACTCTGTCTTACATTCCAGACTCAAAGAGAATCTAGACATTTCTAGAGCCAAGTGAGAGGACAGCATAGGATCAAGGTCACCAAGAGAAAGGGGATGACTGTAAATACTGCGAGGGAAGAAAGCACATAAGCCTCTGCTGTGTCGCCAGCACTCAGTGCATAGCAGGTGCTCAATAATAATATCCTGGATGTGTGGATAATAAGCCATCACACTCAGGCAGTTATTCACCTTTTTTGCCAAACTTCAGCAAGAGAATCCCTACCTTCAGATGTTTACATGGGTAAGATTTACAGTCAATGACTGACCCAGATTAATCACCTACCCCATATGATCCAGAAACCTCCTTAACAATATCACCCTGATTTAGCCTGGAGGAGGGAAAACCAGCACAGGCTCTGGGGAGAGAGGGAGTCCTGACAGATGCTGGAGGTCCCGCCTGGGAGGAGGGGAGCGCAGATCCAGCAGATGCCGTGGTTGAAAGCGCAGTCTCTGACCGAAGCCTTGCCGCTAGGCGATTTACCGGTACTTTATTGTGTGAGTCTCATCTGGACTACACAGAATCCCCGCTTTTCAAAAGGAAATTGAGTCTCACAGGCCAAGTGACTTGGTCAATACTGCAGAGCTATCCTTAGCTATGAAGCTGTTATGCAGTGCTGGGGTTTTGAACTATCTGTTGACTGACTGGCCTTGGAAGTATTTGCAGTATGAGGTGCCTGGAGGAAGTAGACAGAGTCCGCTCTTAGGTGTGACAGAGGAGACGGGTGTGCAGCACAAGAACAGGAAGGATGGCCAAGGGCTAAGGGAGGGTGAAGGGAGCAGGCAACTGTGCAAGGGGCAGGCGGGAGAGGAGGAGAGAGGAGCTGGGCTCTGAAGAGGAGAAGCATCCCCCTAGTGGGAAAGAGAGGGAGGACAAACCTTCAAAAGGGAACTTCTTGGGCAAACTAACAGCTCTGGGGAAAGACATGGTTTATTTAGGAAGAGAAAGCTCACCGGCTGATATGAACGAAAGATGCAATTCTACAGGAAGGGAGAGGGACGGAACCATCGCTGAAGGACAGAGAGGACTCTAACGTTGTCACAGGACACTGGCCTCACGTCAATCTAGGTGTGACAAGATGGAGGGAGGGGTGATTTGATCTTCTGATAAGTTCAAGTTCACTATCAGCTCCTATTTATCCCTAAGACCAGAGGGTCACCTGGGGCACAAGACAGCTTTCCATCTGACACGTGACACTTGACTCCCTCCAGACACTGTCATTTCCCAAAGGGCTGAGACCAGCTCAGAAGAGATATGGAGGCATCTGGGCAAAGACTGTGGCCACTTCCCAACCTTTCTTTATACAGTGGGTCAGTGACCCAGGACACCTCTGTCATATTAGAACCTGCCTTTCCCCCCTGTGAAATATTATTGTCAATATCATTTATTCTAAAAAGCTACAGGGAGGCCAAGAGGAGACTCAATTGGCTTTTATGACCAGAGTTAAATGTTGTGACCAGTGGCTCTACTGGGATAAGTATGTTCTTGTATATTCTTTTTAAAATCAATGCATGGTCTCTGATCTTAAGGAGAGACACCCGAATAAGGCTTGTATATCCTTAGATATACAAGAAATGTTCAACCTTTATGCCCAAATGAATAAGATGACCATCACTCATCACCCATCTGCTTTCCCAAGCTCATCCCACTTAATTTGAGAAAGAGGAGCAACACTTCTTACAAATGTGGCATCTTTCTGTCCACAGAGTTTTCTTACTACTATAGCCCAGTACCTAAACACCTGCACAGGGAAGGGACTCAACAAATCCTCAGTGAGTGAATGAATTTGAAATCCTATGGGCATCATTCAGCCACATGAAGTCATAACCTAGAAAATGTGTTTCCTCTTAGCCAAGAACACTGCAGATTCAAAAGGAGCTCTAGAAACAAGAATTTATTCTCTTTTCTCCCCTAGGCCAGCTGGGGGAGAACAGAGAAGAGCCTAGGTGATTAGAAGGGACCCCATCTCATGAAAGTTACACCAGAACTACAGAACTGAGGGGACTGACTTATAGACCTGAAGTCCACTCTCTTATTGTACTGATGGTGAAACTGAGTTCCAGAGGCAGGGCTGACTCACCCCACATAACGCATCCACGTTGCTTGGCTCCCAGGCCCACTGGTGCTTTCACCCAACACCTTCATGATGCAGATGGGAAAAGAGGGAGGATGAGATGGATGGAGAGTGAGATGAATGGGGCAAACCAGACGGTCGGGACAGAGTTTGTCCTGCTGGGGCTGCACGACCACCACGACCTAGAGAAGGTCCTGTTTGTGCTCTGCCTGGGTGTCTACTCCATGAACGTGCTGGGGAACAGCCTCCTCATCGGGCTGAACACGCTGGACCCCCGCCTGCACACCCCCATGTACTTCTTCCTCAGCAACCTCGCCCTCATGGACATCTGTGGCACATCCTCCTTCGTGCCTCTCATGCTGGTCAACTTCCTGGAAACCCAAAGCACCATCTCCTTCCCTGGCTGTGCCCTGCAGATGTTCCTGACCCTGGCGCTGGGCTCCACGGAGTGCGTGCTTCTGGCCATGATGGCGTGTGACCGGTACGTGGCCATCTGCCAGCCGCTTCGCTACTCAGAGCTCATGAACCAACAGACATGCATGTGGATGGCAGCACTGAGCTGGGGGACAGGATTTGCCAACTCCCTACTCCATTCCAATCTCACCTGGAGCCTCCCCTTCTGTGGCCACAATATCATCAACCACTTCTTCTGTGAGATCTTGGCGGTGCTGAAACTAGCCTGTGGGGACATCTCTCTCAATGCGCTGCTAACAGTGGTGTCTGCAGCTGTCCTGACGCTGGCCCCGCTGCTGCTCATCTTCCTGTCCTACGTGTTCATCCTCACTGCCATCCTGAGGGTGCCCTCTGCTGCCGGCCGGCACAAAGCCTTCTCTACCTGCTCTGCCCACCTCACAGTGGTGGTGATTTTCTATGGGACTCTCTCCTTCATGTACTTCAAGCCCAAAGCCGAGGAATTTTACTTGGATAAGCTTATTGCATTGTTCTATGGGGTTGTGACCCCCTCGCTGAACCCCATCATCTACAGTCTGAGGAACGCAGAGGTGAAAGCGGCTGCCATAGCTCTGCTGAGAGGAGATCTCCTCTCCAGGAAGATGGCCTGCTTTCCTGTTGTTCTCTAAGTCTGTCAGGCAGGTGTGTGTGTGCTGAGTTGCTTTGCCGCTGCTGCAGCAAGATCGCTTCAGTTGTGTCCGACTCTGTGCAGCCCCATCGATGGCAGCCCACCGGACTTACCCATCCCTGGGATTCTCAATCAGGGCACAGGCTAGTTACACTGTGGTCATGACTTCAAAATTTCAGTGGCTTAAAATCACAAAGGTTTCTCTTCTCGCTTATGCTGCAGGTCCTCAGAGGTTGGTTAGGGGCTCTAACTCATCTTCTTCGTCCTTTGGGCCTTAGGGTGATAAAGTAGCTACCACATTACTGGTTGAAATGGCAAAAAGGAAGGGAAAAATGACAAAGCCTGGGAGGATTCTTAAAGCTTCCACTCAGAAGTGAGGTGTTACTTCCACTTCCACTGCATAGGCCAATGCAAGGCACAGGCCAGGAGGGTCACAAGTGAAGGGGATGCCCACCTACCCCACACATCTGGAAGGAGAGGAAAGACTATGGAATTCCTGAAGGGGCTGGTGAGGACCCCAAACCCTACAGTTCACCTAGGAGCTACTAGAGATTTCTACAGCTTCCATTTTCTGACTGTCCCTCACTGGCTGCTGTCAAGTTAATCACCCCAGAGAGTGCTGGTAAGCAGGCGTATGGAGACTCTGGACTGGGGCATTCTAACTAGGTCAGATTCAGGCCTCCAGGAGCTTTCTTTGCTCTCAGGTTCTGGGTTCGGGTTGAGCATGAGAGAATCTGGACGAGATGGGAAGGCAGAGGCAAGGCCGCGCTGAGGTGGTGGAGCCCCCGCTTGCTGTCAGTGCAGCCCCTCTGGCTCCTGCCAGGCCCCCTGCAGCTGCTCTGAGGCCCGAGCGATGGGACCTCCAATGCAGAGAGTGCCAGCTCCTCCTGTGGCTCACCAGTGTCACTGAGTCCAAGGCAGTGGGGGCCAGACACGGGTTCCAGCGTGTCCTCCTGGGCGCTGGTCTGTCCTCACCTGCCCCTTCATGCCACCTGGAGCAGCTTCAGACCCGACTCCAAGCGCAGAGGCCGAGCGTGGCACAGGCTGCTCCTACAGCTCCACAAATGCCAGGCTGTTCTCCACAACAAAGCCTCGCATCACACACTGGTCCTGCTGCTTTGGCCAGATCCTGGCTCATTCACTACCCAAGAATCTATGTCTGCTCCCCATTATCAGAGCAGGAAGCCCACATTCTTCAGCTGAGTCCTCAGAACTTGAAAACCAGGCTCTTCCCCCTGTCAGCCCGATATCCCATTCACCTCTGCACACAGTCGGCCCCTCGCTAGTGTCTATACTGTGTCGCATCTTGGTTTGTCGCTCATGCTGTTCTCTGGGGAGACCTGGGGCTTTTTTTTAAGCAGCTTAGACACCATCTTTCTGACATAGCCTTTCCTGGCCCTAAAGTCCTTCTAGTCAAGGCTATGGTTTTTCCAGTGGTCATGTATAGATGTGAGAATTGGACTGTGAAGAAGGCTGAGCACAGAAGAATTGATGCTTTTGAACTGTGGTGTTGGAGAAGACTCTTGAGAGTCCCTTGGACTGCAAGGAGATCCAACCAGTCCATTCTGAAGGAGACTGGCCCTGGGATTTCTTTGGAAGGAATGATGCTAAAGCTGAAACTCCAGTACTTTGGCCAGCTCATGTGAAGAGTTGACTCACTGGAAAAGACTCTGATGCTGGGAGGGATTGAGGGTAGGAGGAGAAGGGGACAACAGAGGATGAGATGGCTGTATGGCATCACTGACTCAATGGACGTGAGTGTGAGTGAACTCCGGGAGTTGATGATGGACAGGGAGGCCTGGTGTGCTGCAATTCATGGGGTCGCAGAGTAGAACTGAACTGA
>SJYC01053200.1:0-27753 GCA_006408675.1 Madoqua kirkii | reverse complement strand
GAAGCCTTGCCGCTAGGCGATTTACCGGTACTTTATTGTGTGAGTCTCATCTGGACTACACAGAATCCCCGCTTTTCAAAAGGAAATTGAGTCTCACAGGCCAAGTGACTTGGTCAATACTGCAGAGCTATCCTTAGCTATGAAGCTGTTATGCAGTGCTGGGGTTTTGAACTATCTGTTGACTGACTGGCCTTGGAAGTATTTGCAGTATGAGGTGCCTGGAGGAAGTAGACAGAGTCCGCTCTTAGGTGTGACAGAGGAGACGGGTGTGCAGCACAAGAACAGGAAGGATGGCCAAGGGCTAAGGGAGGGTGAAGGGAGCAGGCAACTGTGCAAGGGGCAGGCGGGAGAGGAGGAGAGAGGAGCTGGGCTCTGAAGAGGAGAAGCATCCCCCTAGTGGGAAAGAGAGGGAGGACAAACCTTCAAAAGGGAACTTCTTGGGCAAACTAACAGCTCTGGGGAAAGACATGGTTTATTTAGGAAGAGAAAGCTCACCGGCTGATATGAACGAAAGATGCAATTCTACAGGAAGGGAGAGGGACGGAACCATCGCTGAAGGACAGAGAGGACTCTAACGTTGTCACAGGACACTGGCCTCACGTCAATCTAGGTGTGACAAGATGGAGGGAGGGGTGATTTGATCTTCTGATAAGTTCAAGTTCACTATCAGCTCCTATTTATCCCTAAGACCAGAGGGTCACCTGGGGCACAAGACAGCTTTCCATCTGACACGTGACACTTGACTCCCTCCAGACACTGTCATTTCCCAAAGGGCTGAGACCAGCTCAGAAGAGATATGGAGGCATCTGGGCAAAGACTGTGGCCACTTCCCAACCTTTCTTTATACAGTGGGTCAGTGACCCAGGACACCTCTGTCATATTAGAACCTGCCTTTCCCCCCTGTGAAATATTATTGTCAATATCATTTATTCTAAAAAGCTACAGGGAGGCCAAGAGGAGACTCAATTGGCTTTTATGACCAGAGTTAAATGTTGTGACCAGTGGCTCTACTGGGATAAGTAGTTCTTGTATATTCTTTTTAAAATCAATGCATGGTCTCTGATCTTAAGGAGAGACACCCGAATAAGGCTTGTATATCCTTAGATATACAAGAAATGTTCAACCTTTATGCCCAAATGAATAAGATGACCATCACTCATCACCCATCTGCTTTCCCAAGCTCATCCCACTTAATTTGAGAAAGAGGAGCAACACTTCTTACAAATGTGGCATCTTTCTGTCCACAGAGTTTTCTTACTACTATAGCCCAGTACCTAAACACCTGCACAGGGAAGGGACTCAACAAATCCTCAGTGAGTGAATGAATTTGAAATCCTATGGGCATCATTCAGCCACATGAAGTCATAACCTAGAAAATGTGTTTCCTCTTAGCCAAGAACACTGCAGATTCAAAAGGAGCTCTAGAAACAAGAATTTATTCTCTTTTCTCCCCTAGGCCAGCTGGGGGAGAACAGAGAAGAGCCTAGGTGATTAGAAGGGACCCCATCTCATGAAAGTTACACCAGAACTACAGAACTGAGGGGACTGACTTATAGACCTGAAGTCCACTCTCTTATTGTACTGATGGTGAAACTGAGTTCCAGAGGCAGGGCTGACTCACCCCACATAACGCATCCACGTTGCTTGGCTCCCAGGCCCACTGGTGCTTTCACCCAACACCTTCATGATGCAGATGGGAAAAGAGGGAGGATGAGATGGATGGAGAGTGAGATGAATGGGGCAAACCAGACGGTCGGGACAGAGTTTGTCCTGCTGGGGCTGCACGACCACCACGACCTAGAGAAGGTCCTGTTTGTGCTCTGCCTGGGTGTCTACTCCATGAACGTGCTGGGGAACAGCCTCCTCATCGGGCTGAACACGCTGGACCCCCGCCTGCACACCCCCATGTACTTCTTCCTCAGCAACCTCGCCCTCATGGACATCTGTGGCACATCCTCCTTCGTGCCTCTCATGCTGGTCAACTTCCTGGAAACCCAAAGCACCATCTCCTTCCCTGGCTGTGCCCTGCAGATGTTCCTGACCCTGGCGCTGGGCTCCACGGAGTGCGTGCTTCTGGCCATGATGGCGTGTGACCGGTACGTGGCCATCTGCCAGCCGCTTCGCTACTCAGAGCTCATGAACCAACAGACATGCATGTGGATGGCAGCACTGAGCTGGGGGACAGGATTTGCCAACTCCCTACTCCATTCCAATCTCACCTGGAGCCTCCCCTTCTGTGGCCACAATATCATCAACCACTTCTTCTGTGAGATCTTGGCGGTGCTGAAACTAGCCTGTGGGGACATCTCTCTCAATGCGCTGCTAACAGTGGTGTCTGCAGCTGTCCTGACGCTGGCCCCGCTGCTGCTCATCTTCCTGTCCTACGTGTTCATCCTCACTGCCATCCTGAGGGTGCCCTCTGCTGCCGGCCGGCACAAAGCCTTCTCTACCTGCTCTGCCCACCTCACAGTGGTGGTGATTTTCTATGGGACTCTCTCCTTCATGTACTTCAAGCCCAAAGCCGAGGAATTTTACTTGGATAAGCTTATTGCATTGTTCTATGGGGTTGTGACCCCCTCGCTGAACCCCATCATCTACAGTCTGAGGAACGCAGAGGTGAAAGCGGCTGCCATAGCTCTGCTGAGAGGAGATCTCCTCTCCAGGAAGATGGCCTGCTTTCCTGTTGTTCTCTAAGTCTGTCAGGCAGGTGTGTGTGTGCTGAGTTGCTTTGCCGCTGCTGCAGCAAGATCGCTTCAGTTGTGTCCGACTCTGTGCAGCCCCATCGATGGCAGCCCACCGGACTTACCCATCCCTGGGATTCTCCAGGCAAGAACAATGGAGTGGGTTGCCATTTCCTTCTCCAATGCATGAAAGTGAAAGTGAAGTCGTGTCCGACTCTAGCGACCCCACGGACTGCAGTCCACCAGGCTCCTCTGTCCGTGGGGTTTTCCAGGCAAAAGTACTGGAGTGGGGTGAGTCACTTTAGTCCTGTCAAACCTTGGGAACCTATGGACCCTAGTCCGCCAGGCTTTTTGTCCATGGCATTCTTCAGGCAAGAATACTTGAGTGGGTTGCCATGTCCTCTTCCAGGGGATCTTCCGGACCCAGATATCGAACCAGGGTCTCTTATGTCTCCTGTATTGGCAGGGGATTCTTTACCACTAGCGCCACCTGGGGAACTATACTGTGGTGTGACTTCATAACAGCAGAGGCTTAAAAACACGAAGGTTCTTTTCTTGCTCACTCTACAGGTCTGTCAGAGATTGGATGGGGAATCTAGTTCATCTTTTTCATCCAGTGGGCCTCCAGATGACAAAGCATCTACCATATGGCACACTGCTGGTAAAATGGCAAAGAAGAGCAGATGACGAAGCCTGGGTGGATTCTTTCAGCTTCCACTCATAAATGACCTCTTACTTCCACTTCCAGCTCCTTGGCCAATCATTCAAGGCACAGGCCAGAGCGGACACCAAGGGTTGGGGATGCCCACCTACCCTACTTCTGGAGGGAGGGTTAAGACTAAGGAATTCCTAAGAGCCTGGTGACAATGCCACTACCTATAGTCAACCCAGGAGCTACTAGAGATTTCTAGAGCTTCCATTCTCTGGCCAGCTCTGCCTCACTGGCTGCTACCAAGGTAATCACCCCAGGGAGCACTGGTTAGCTCGCTTGTGTGACTCTGGACTGGACTATTCAGACAGGTCTCAACTGCCCTTCCAAGAACTTTCTTTGCCCTCAGGTTCTGGGTTCGGGTTGAGCACGAGAGAATCTGGACGAGATGGGAAGGCAGAGGCAAGGCCGCGCTGAGGTGGTGGAGCCCCCAATCGCTGTCTATGCAGCCCCTCTGGCTCCTGCCAGGCCCCCTGCAGCTGCTCTGAGGCCTGAGCGAAGGGACCTCCAATGCAGAGAGTGCCAGCTCCTCCTGTGGCTCACCAGTGTCACTGAGTCCAAGGCAGTGGGGGCCAGACACGGGTTCCAGCGTGTCCTCCTGGGCGCTGGTCTGTCCTCACCTGCCCCTTCATGCCACCTGGAGCAGCTTCAGACTCGACCCCAAGCGCAGAGGCCGAGCGTGGCACAGGCTGCTCCTACAGCTCCACAAATGCCAGGCTGTTCTCCACAACAAAGCCTCGCATCACACACTGGTCCTGCTGCTTTGGCCAGATCCTGGCTCATTCCCCACCCAAGAACCTATGTCTGCTCCCCATTATCAGAGCAGGAAGCCCACATTCTTCAGCTGAGTCCTTGGGCCTCCAGAAAACAGCCCCCGCTTTCTGAGCCCAATGTTGTACTCACCCCTGCACACCACCAACCCCTCTCTACACTATCTGTACTCCCCACACCTCTGTATGTTGTTCATGCTGTTCTCTGGGGAGATCTGGGACTTTTTTTCAAGCCACCTTACACACCATCACTTGAACACAGCCTTTCCTAGCCCTTTAAAGGGACTTTCTCCTTTGTGTCCCACCACACTTTGTTGGAACATTTTGTTTGGTAACAAAGCCCTTCTGACTGATGTTGAAGCTGAAACTCCAATACTTTGGCCACCTGATGCAAGGAACTGACATTTGAAAGGACCCTGATGCTGGGAAACATTGAAGGCAGAAGGAGAAGGGGACACAGAGGATGAAATGGTTGGATGGCATCACCAACTCAATGGGCATGAATTTGAGTCAACTCCAAGAGTTTGTGATGGACAGGGAGGCCTGGCATGCTGCAGTCCATGGGGTCACGAAGAGTCGGACACGACTGAGTGACTGAATTGAACTTATGCTCTTCTGCTTTGTGTCCACAATATTTCATAACAATGTGGGTGCCTCAAGGGCAGGACTCTTTAGGGGCTTGTCTCTACAGCTCCGCAGAGCTGTCCCAACAGGTTATTGAACTGTCACTCAAATAAGCAGATGACACCACTCTATTGGCAGAAATTGAAGTGGAACTAAAGACCCTCTTAATGAAGGTGAAAGAGGAGAGTGAAAAAGCTGGTTCAAAACTCAACATTCAAAAAACAAAGATCATGGCATCCAGTCCAGTTACTTCATGGCAAACAAATGAGGAAACAGTGGAAACAGTGACAGACTATTTTCTTGGGCTCCAAAAATCACTGTATATGGTGACCACAGCCATGAAATTAAAAGATACTTGCTACTTGGAAGAAAAACTATGACAAGCCTAGACGGCATATTAAAAAGCAGACACATTACTTTGCCAACAAAGGTCTGTCTAGTGGTTTTTCCAGTAGTCATGTATGGATATGAGAGTTGTGCCATAAAGAATGCTTCTGAATTGTGGTGTTGGAGAAGACTCTTGAGACTCCCTTGGACAGCAAGGAGATCAAACCAATCAATCCTAAAGGCAATCAATCCTGAATATACATTGGAAGGACTGATGCTGAACCTGAAGCTCCAAGATTTTGGCCATCTGATGCGATGAACTGACTCATTGGAAAAGATGCTGATGTTGGGAAAGGTTGGAGGCAGGAGGAGAAGGGGAAGACAGAGGATGAGATGGTTGGATGGCATCACCAACTCAATGGACATGAGTTTGAGTGAGGTCTGGGAGTTGGTGATGGGCGGGGAAGCCTGGCACGCTGCAGTCCATGGAGTCACAAGAGTTGGACACGACTGAGCAACTGAACTGAACTGGTCACTCAGAAGCCCTCGCATGTCACACCTGGGGACTGGATCCTGTGCTGCTCCAGGCATCAGGGGCTTAGTCTGAACGTGTGGACGGACATGAGTGGGGAGCAGTAGTATCTTGTGGCCACAGCCCTGCCTTCTAGGAAGTCACTGAAACAAGTCAGGAGACAGCAAAGGACCACCATGTGGGGAGCCAGGAGACCAGGGTTCTAGACCTGGTTCAGCTGCTCTCCCCGGCAAGGTCTTCCTGCTGGCCCTTCCCTCCAGGAACCCCAAAGGCACCTCACACTTAAACTACCCACAGCTGAACTCATCCCTCTGCCCCTAAAGGTGTGTTACCCTCTCAGGAAACAGCAGCAACACTCCACAGGTCACCCAGCCAGAGACCGGGCAGTCATCAGAGGCATATATATCTCACGCTCACCACCCCACACATCCAATCCATCACCACGGCCCAGAGCGGCCACCTCACAGCCGCTCCTGGTCAGTCATTTCCTTTCTCTGATACCGCCATCATCTTCTCTCTCTCTCAGATAGTGCAACAGCTGTGCCAGACTCTAAAATCCATCCTCTGCACTAATAACAACAACAACAACAACAACAAATCCTGTCTGAAAAAAAGAAAACAAAAAATCACACCAATCTGATCATACTACTCACTTGCTTAAATCCCTCCAGTGTCACCATTGCTTATCTCCCCTAGGATAAAAGCCAGATCCCATCTACTGGCCCGACCTCATCACTGCTTGCTTATTTCCACCCCACTCCATCCACACACACATTCCAGACACACAGAACTAGTCCCAGTTTCCCCATGAACATCATGCCCCTTCCTGCCCCTCTGTCTCCCCCTTGCTGTTGTCTCTCATGTCCAGACACCTCTGGCCCTTTAACTAACATATACTGGACACTTATCACACACCATGCTGGGCACATGCTAGTGTTCTCAGGGCTTTACTGGCTGGGGACCAGATGGTATGATGCAAACCTCAGGTGAGGAGTGCAGTATGCACACTAGGGGCCAGAGAGACCACCTCCCCAACACCATGGCATTTGGGAATTCATTCAGTCCTCACTCGGTGCCCACACTCACCCCCTTCCAGAAAGCCCCTCTGATCCCTCCTTCCTGGGCGGGGTCTGTCTCAGCTATGTCTCCCTCTTCAGGGCCTTCTGTGCTCTGCTGACTGTGTCCTGAATCCCAGCTATTCAAGTTATGGGTATGAATCAAGATATTTCAAAACAGCAAACCTTCTGACCCAACCCCTATACTTCTAGGAGTTACTCTGAGAAAATTACTAGAGGTGCAAAGATTTCTGTATGGGTATTAATCCGAGAGTTATTTGTGGGTAAAAAAAAAAATTGTAAAACTCTTCAGATGCAACCATAGCAGAACGTTTAAATAAATCCTGGTGGAGCCCAATCATAGATGGTGACACGGAAATCTTATCTTTTGAGGAATATTTGATGATTTGAAATGCTCACACTGTAATTAATAGAAAAAGGCAGAACAAATAAGTTTGTATTCAGTATAATCCAAGTTTTTAAAAATATTTTTCTTATGGATATATAAATAAGTATGTCTATAGAGAATTATGAAAAACTATAAAAAGAAGATTAGCTAACAGTTGATTCTCTGGGAGACGAGATTACAGATAAATACTGTTTTCTTGATTATTGTTTCCAATAATGGTCTATATTTCTAAAATGAACATGGTTTTGAATTTTAAAAATATTATTTTTGAGACATGGAAGATCATGTGGCTTTAGATGGAGCACAGAGTAGAAAGGCCCCCGCCCAAGGGCAGGAAGTCAGGAAACACAGATGGGGCCTGACCCAGGTGGGCAGTCAGGCAAAGAGGGTGGAGCTGAGAAACCTTGGGGACAGTCAACTGATGGCAGAGGTGGCTGAGGGAGGAGGGGACTGTAGGGCTGTGACAGGCTTCGGGGTTATTTGGGTGGATGGTGCTCTACCCTGAGGGATACCCTGAGAGACTGGGAAGATAAGAGAAGTAGGCTGGAGGGTGAGGGAGTGCTGTCAAGGAGCTCGTTTGGATGTTTGTGGGCATCCACGGGGTGCAAGATGGGCCCAGTCCCGAGCAGCTGGAAAATAAGTGGTGACAAATGCCAATATTCTATTTGACCTGTGTTTTGACAAAAAAAAAATTCCAAGAGGACAAATCATAGTAAATGGGAAGTTTACAACTGCTGCAGTGTTACTTAAGGCTGCTCTTTAAGCCCTGAGCTGAGTCAAGTTATCATTGTTTCATGTGAAGGAAAGAGAATGGCATAGAAGGGAAAAAGGAAAGGGGACCCGCAGAAACTCACCCACCCCCTCAGTCCCTGACGTCACATCCCCTACCAGTGTCTAGCGCTTCACCACTACAGCAGGTCACTTTCCTTAAGCTTTCATGAGTGCAGGGCCCCACAGCATCCTTGCCAGGAGACACCCAGGACACCCAGGCCGAGGCCACAGTCACAGCCCTCGAGCGTCAGGTCCAGGGGGCAGGGCTGGAGTGAGACCCAGTCTTCATAATCCTGTCCAGGGTCTCTCTCTCCTGTGCCCACCTCACCCAGCCAGGCCCTTCTGGGGCAGCACAGAGAACCTGGGGTCTCTGAAGCCCCATCGTGCCAAGTCTGCAAACTTGTGTCATTGTGGAGTCTGAACTTCAAATTGGGCAGGGACTGCAAGGTCCCTGAGGGCAAGGAGCAGGAGAGATGGCTCCGTGGCAGGGGACCAGGAGGCTGGGCCTCAGGGGCTCGGGGCCTCGATCCTGCCCACCCCAGCACAGGGTGTCTGCTGGTGATGAACTCAGCACTCCCTCACTCTGCTCTCCCAAGCCTCAGGTCACCTCACCTGGCAGCAGCTCAGCTCCCTGCCTGCACTCATGTCACTGGACAACAGGTAGGAGGCAAGGAGAATCCATCTAGCATGTTGACTATTCTCCTGAAATCTTTTTTAATCATACAGAAACCAGAATATCTGCTTGGATAAGGGAACATAATGATATTAATAGTATCAGTTGCTACTTACCGAATATTCACCCTGTGCCAAGCTCTGTGCTAAGATCTTTCACTGGATCCTCAAAATCATCCCATGAGGAAATGTTACTCTTATTTCTACAGGTAAGGAGGCTGAGGCTGAGAAAGCCGTTAGCAAGTGGCAGGTCTCAGACTTGGGCTTAGCGGTCCTACTCCAAAGCCCACACTCACCGGCTCTGCCATCATAGTGAGGAGGAGTGACACGGGAATCCAGAGGCAGGCACTTCTGGGACATTGTAACAGGAGCTTCTTCTTGTGCCACTCACCTTCCTTTAAAATCATGTCTGAAGCTTAAAATAAGAATGAAATGTTTCAAACTAGATTTACCAGCCAATGAAATTGACGTGATATTTACCTGGGTTGGAAGTTGCTAGAAAGATGAGAGAATGTTTTGGTGATGGTACAGAGTACCAGAGATTGCATATTGAATGGCTCCACTTCACTCAAGGAGAAACTCAACCAAGGTCGTACAGAAGAAAGGGAACCAGGGCAAGAATCAAACCTGGATCCCTCACTCTCAGCCTGGGGCTTCTTCCATGGCATCGCCCTGCCTCTCAGGAGGAGTAAAACTGAGGAGAGAATTAGACAGTGATTCTCAGAGACACTCAATCTCCTATCCCTCTGTAAACCTGACTTTCCAGGACATGACGGAATGAGAGACCTGTCAGACAGAAGCTAGAGTGGTTTCCTGAGTCTACTGCAAAACACCATTGCACCAAAATGCTCTGCAGCATGTCTGGTCCTCCCCCTCTGGGCATGCGGTAGGATTACACACGGTAGCAGGCTGTGGACAGATGGGACACCTCTCACTTCTGAGTCAGAGCATGACCTCTCAGTGTGAGATGTTCTGCTGGGTTATTTCCCAGCTGTAACAAATGGTGATGTCCCAGAATGTGGAGCCAAGGTCTCTGAGGATGACAACCTGGAACAGAGCCCCCTGAAAACCTGCAACCTACACGAAGGGTGAGAACTAAACCTCTGTCCTGGTAAGCCACTATAATTCTGGGGCTGTGTGTTACTGCAGCAAGACTGCGCATCTTTTTTTTTTTTTTTTCCCACTGTAAGACCTTTTTCATTTTCAAACTTTCAGCTTTTTATTTTGCATTGGGGTATAGCTGATGAACAAAATTGAGGTAGTTTCAGGTGAACAGGGAAGGGACTCAGTCATACAATTCTCTAATAACTGTCTCTTATACACATCTCTTTTTATTTTGCATTGGGGTATAGCTGATGAACAAAATTGAGGTAGTTTCAGGTGAACAGGGAAGGGACTCAGTCATACTGATACATGGACCCATTCTCCCTCTCCCCCTCCCCACCATCCAGGCTGGCACATAACATTGGGTAGAGCTCCATGTGTTGTGCAATATGCCCTTGCTGGTTATCCATTTTGCAAATAGCGAAAACTCAGCTCATCTTAACTGATGGACCAAGAGAGCTACAGTTGCTGTCTGTGGCGCCAGCCTGAGCCCATGTTGCAGTCCAAGCTGTCAGTAACCGGGCAGCATGGTGTTTTCTAGACATAGCCTTATATCTTTGAGGTCACAAGCCTACAGCTTCATGGGCTGTTCCTGATTTCCATGAAAATGTTCTGATCAGATGCTTAAATTACAAGGAAGCCCACCTGTGTCCTCATTTAGCTCTTGAGAGAGAGCCGTTGTTCTTCCATGGAGAAAATTGAACCCCCAAATCTCTCGTTCCTGTGGTCACATCCTGTGTGTGTGCATGGGGGGAAGGGGAACGAGGGTGATTTCAAGGTAGGAAATCCAGGATCAGGACTGTAGCAGAAGAAAAGCACCATCTCAAATGGCAGCTCCTGTGTGGGGTGCTGAGGGGTTGGGGGTAAATTGCACACAGCCCTGTGATTTCTCCAGCTCAGGGTGTTAGAAAGAATGACACACACACACAACAAATTAATCATGCTAACAGCTGTGAGCATCACGTTGTCAGGACGGTCAGTGCCTTGGAGACGTCTGAGAAGGTGACCCCACAGAGGAGGTGGGTGTGAGCCGAGCCTTGGAAGATGGGTCGGAGAGAAATGTGCTCCGGCCTGAGGAAAGCATGAGAAGAGGGAGGGCACAGGAGCCTGTTTGGTTTGCCCACCAGCGGGGAGTGGTCTGCTGAGGCTGGAGCAGGCCACCACAATGGGATGTATAGCAGGTGAGGGCAGGCACAGGCCCGAGCCTGATGACAAAGTCCTCCGATGCCCATGCCATTCCCACCTGGTCTCTCTGATGGACCCAAGGGTGTTGAAGAGAAAAGCAGAGTCAGGTGGTATCCTGCCTTTTATCTCCCTAAAAACACTCCCCATACCTGAATCTGGGGTCACTATTAGAGGTTACCAGTTCTTTTTGCAGCCACACACCAACAAATATCAAGTTCTAATAACTGAATCTTATGTGGCAGGATTAATCTAGTCACATATACATGACCTAGGCGCCCTTTTAACTTCCGCTTCCCAGACCTCAGGTTTTCTTTTGTCTTTACATCCTAGACTCAAAGAGAATCTAGATGTTTCTAAAGTCCAGAGAGAGGAAGGGATATGACCTAGGTCACCAAGGGACGAGGGGATGACTATAAACACTGCAAGGGCAGAAGGCCCTATTTGCTTTTGCTGAGTTCCCAGCACCTAGCGCATAGGAAGGGCTCAATAATAATTTGCTGGATGCATGGATGAATGAGCCATTGTACTCAGGCAATTCTTCACCTTTTTTGCCAGACTTCGGCAAGAGAATTCCTTCCTCTAATGTTTACATGGATAAGATTTATGGTCAATGATTGACCCAGATTAAACAACTACCCCTGTATGTTTCATATACTCCCTTAACAATCATCCTGATTTAGGCTGGAGGAAGGAAAATCAGCATTGCCTCTGGGGAGAGAGAGTGTCATGGCAGATGCTGGAGCTCTTGTCCTGGAGGCAGGGAGCACAGGTTCAGCAGATGTCAATAGCTGAAGGCACAGTCTCTGATCTGGAGCCTTGCTGCTGGATGGATCAGCAGCCTTCTTCTCTGTGAAGTCTCATCTGCACTACACAGAATCCCCCCTTTTTTTTTTTCAGAAGGAAATTGAGTCTCAAAGGTCTAGTGACTTGGTCAACATCACAGTTAGGTGGGTGATGAAGCTGTCATGCAGTGATGGTTTTTTTTAATTATTGTTTTATTGAAGGATAATTGCTTTACAGAATTGTGTTGTTTTCTGTCAAACCTCAACATGGATCAGCTGTAAGTATACATATATCTCCTCCTTTCTGAACCTCCCTCCCATCACCCTCCCCATCCCATCCCTCTAGGTTGATACAGAGCCCCTGTTTGAGTTTCCTGAGCCATACAGCAAATTCCTGTTGGCCATCTATTTTACATATGGTTATGCAAGTTTCCATGTTACTCTTTCCGTACATCTCACCCTCTCCTCCTCTCTCCCTATGTCCATAATCTATTCTCTATGTCTATCTCTCCATTGCTGCTCTGTACATAAATTCTTCAGTACCATTGTTCTAGATTCTGTATATATGTGTTAGAATACGATATTTATCTTTCTCTTTCTGACTTCCTTCACTCTGTATGATAGGTTCAAGTTTCACCCACCTCATTAGGACTGACTCAAATGCATTCCTTTTTAAGGCTGAGTAACATGTTCTTTGGAAGGACTGATGTTGAAGCTGAAACTCCAGTACTTTGGCCGCCTGATGCTAAGAGCTAACTCACTTGAAAAGACCCTGATGCTGGGAAAGATTGAGGGCAGGAGGAGAAGGAGATGACAGAGGATGAGATGGTTGGATGGTATTACTGACTCAATGGACATGATTTTGGGTAAAACTCTGGAAGTTGGTGATGGACACAGAGGCCTGGCGTGCAGGTCTTGGGGTCGCAAAGAGTTGGACATGACTGAGTGACTGAACTGAACTGAACTGAATATTCCTTTGTGTATATGTACCACAACTTCTCTATCCATTCATCTGTCGATTGACATCTAGTTTGCTTCCATGTTCCAGCTATTGTAAATAGTGCTGCAATGATCAATGGGATACATGTGTCTTTTTCCATTTTGGTTTCCTCAGGGTATATGCCTAGGAGTGGGATTGCTGGGTCATATGGTGTTTTTATTTCTAGTTTTTCTAAGGAATCTCCATACTGTCTTCCATAGGGGCTGTATCAATTTACATTCCCTCCAACAGTGCAAGAGCATTCCCTTTACTCCACACCCTCTCCAGATTTGCTGTTTGTAGACTTTTTGATGATGGCCATTCTGACCGGTGTGGGGTGATATCTCATTGTGGTTTTGATTTGCAATTCTCTAATAATGAGCGACGTTGAGCATCTTTTCATGTGTTTGTTAGCCATCTGTATGTCTTCTTTGGAGAAATGTCTGTTTAGTCTTTTTCCCACTTTTTGATTGGGTTGTTTGTTTTTCTGATATTGAATTGTATGAGCTGCTTGTATATTTTGGAAATTAATCCTTTATACGTTGTTTCACCTGCTATCATTTCCTCACATTCTGAAGGCTGTCTTTTCACCTTGCTTATAGTTTCCTTTGTTGTGCAAAAGCTTTTAAGTTTAATCAAGTTCACTTGTTTACTTTTGTTTTTATTTCTGTTACTCTAGGAGGTGGGTCATAGAGGATCTTGCTTTGATTTATGTCATCAAGTGTTCTGCCTATGTTTTCCTCTCAGAGTTTTATAGTTTCTGGTCTTATATTTAGATCTTTAATCCATTTTGAGTTTATCTTTGTGTATGGTGTTAGGAAGTGTTCTAATTTCATTCTTTTACATGTAACTGTCCAGTTTTCCCAGCACCAATTAATGAAGAGGCTGTCTTTGCTCCATTGTATATTCTTGCCTCCTTTGTCAAAAATAAGGTACCCATAGGTGCATGGGTTTATTTCTGGGCCTTCTTTCTTGTTCCATTGGTCTATATTTCTGTTTTGGGGCCAGTACCATACTATCTTGATGACTGTAGCTTTGTAGGATAATATGAAGCCAGGAAGGCTGATTCCTCCTGCACCATTCTTCTTCCTCAAGACTGCCTTGGCTATTTGGGGTCTTTTGTGTTTCCATATGAATTGTGAGATTTTTTTGTTCTAGTTCTATGAAAAATGCTATTGGTAATTTGACAGGGATCACAGTGAATCCATAGATTGCATTTGATAGTATTGTAATTTTCACAATATTGATTCTTCCTACCCAGGATCATGGAATATCTCTCCATCCTTTCATGTCATCTTGGATTTACTTCATCAGTGTCTTATAATTTTCTGTGTACAGTTCTTTTGTCTCCTTAGGTAAGTTTATTCCTAGATATTTAATTCTTTTCTTACAATGGTGAATGGGATTGATTCCTTAATTTCTCTCTGATTTTTCATTGGTAGAATATAGATATGCAAGTGATTTCTGCGTATTGATTTTATATTCTCAAACTTTGCTATATTCACTGATAGACTCTAGTAATTTTCTGATACTATATTTAGGGTTTTCTGTGTCAACAATGGGTTTTTGAATCGTGTGTTGACTATCTGTTGTGGGAATGCCATTGGCAGCCCTCACTGTATGAAACGCAGGAGGGAGGGAGACAGACAGAGTCTGCTCTCCGGTGTGGCAGAGGAGACAGGTGTGCAGATTAGGAACAGGGAGGATGGCCAAGGGCTGTGGCAGGAAGAAGGGAGCAGGTAACTCTGCAGAGGGCAGGTGGGAGAGGAAGAGAGATGAACTGGGTTCTGAGGAGGAGGAGGAGACTCCCTTATGGGGAAGCAAGGAAGGACATGCCTTCAAAAGGAAACTTCTTGGGCAAAGATGAAGCTCTGGGAAAAGGCATGGTTTATTCAGAAAAGGGTGGGCCCACTGGCCTATATGAATGATGGATACAATCTAGCAGGAGAATTCAGGGATATAGCCAGCCCTGAAGGACAGACCAGGCTTGAATGTTTTCACAGACACTGGCCTTAAGTCTTCTAGGTATGAAGGGACAGAGGGAAGACTAATTATATCTTCTGAAAGGTTAAAACTCACCATCAGTTCCCATTCCTCCCTTGGAACAGGCATCACATGGGCCACAAGACAGCTTTCCATCTGACACTTGACACTTGGCTCCCTCCAGACCCTGGCATTTCCCAGGGGGCTGAGACCAGCTCAGAAGAGAAATGGAGGCTCTTGGGCAAAGACTGCGGCTGCTTCCCACCCTCCCTTTATAGAGCCGGTCAATGACCCAGGACACCTCTGCCAGATTAGAACCTGCCTTTCCCTCCTGTGAAATATTATTGTCAATATCATTTATTTTAAAAACAGAAGCCAAGAGGAGACTCACTTGGTCTTTAGGACCAGGATTAAATCTTTCGACCAGTGGCTCTACTGGGATACATATGTTCTTATATACTCTTTTAAAAATCAATGCATGGTCTCTGATCTTAAGGAGAGACACCTGAATAAGGCTTGTATATCCTTAGATATACAAGAAATGTTCAACCTTTATGCCCAAATGAATAAGGTGACCATCACTCATCACCCACCTGCCTTCCCAAGCTCATCCCACTCAATTTGAAAAAGAGGAGCAACACTTATTATAAATGGGGCATGTTTTGGTCCACGTAGTTTTCTTACTGCTATAGCCCAGCACATAAACAACACCCAGCACAAGGTAGGCACTCAACAAATCCTCAGTGAGTGAATGAATCTGAAATCCTACTAGAGTCATTAGTCATGAGAAGTCATAACCTAGAAAATGTGCTTCCTCTTAAAAGCCAAGAACACAACTTATTATAAATGGGGCATGTTTTGGTCCACGTAGTTTTCTTACTGCTATAGCCCAGCACATAAACAACACCCAGCACAAGGTAGGCACTCAACAAATCCTCAGTGAGTGAATGAATCTGAAATCCTACTAGAGTCATTAGTCATGAGAAGTCATAACCTAGAAAATGTGCTTCCTCTTAAAAGCCAAGAACACTGCAGATTCAACAAGAGCTCGAGAAACATGAATTTATTCTCTTGTCTCCCCTAGGATGGCCTGGGGAAAAGAGAGAAGAGCTTAGATTAGAATGGATCCCATTTCATGAAAGTTACACCAGAACTACAGAACTGAGGGGGCTGGCTGGCAGACCTGAAGTCCACTCTTTCATTGTACCGATGGTGAAACTGAGTTCCAGAGGCAGGGCTGACTCACCCTACATAACACATCCACGTTGCTTGGCTCCCAGGCCCACTGGTTCTTAATCCAGCACCGTCACGGTGCAGATGGGAAAAGAGGGAGGATGAGATGAATGGAGAGTGAGATGAATGGGGCAAACCAGACGGTCGGGACAGAGTTTGTCCTGCTGGGGCTGCACGACCACCACGACCTAGAGAAGGTCCTGTTTGTGCTCTGCCTGGGCGTCTACTCCATGAACGTGCTGGGGAACAGCCTCCTCATCGGGCTGAACACGCTGGACCCCCGCCTGCACACCCCCATGTACTTCTTCCTCAGCAACCTCGCCCTCATGGACATCTGTGGCACATCCTCCTTTGTGCCTCTCATGCTGGTCAACTTCCTGGAAACCCAAAGCACCATCTCCTTCCCTGGCTGTGCCCTGCAGATGTTCCTGACCCTGGCACTGGGCTCCACGGAGTGCGTGCTTCTGGCCATGATGGCGTGTGACCGGTACGTGGCCATCTGCCAGCCGCTTCGCTACTCAGAGCTCATGAACCAACAGACATGCATGTGGATGGCAGCGCTGAGCTGGGGGGCAGGATTTGCCAACTCCCTTCTCCAATCCATTCTCACCTGGAGCCTCCCCTTCTGTGGCCACAATATCATCAACCACTTCTTCTGTGAGATCTTGGCGGTGCTGAAACTAGCCTGTGGGGACATCTCTCTCAACACGCTGCTAACAGTGGTGTCTTCAGCTGTTGTGACACTGCCCCCGCTCCTGCTCATCTTCCTGTCCTACGTGTTCATCCTCACTGCCATCCTGAGGGTGCCCTCTGCTGCCGGCCGGCACAAAGCCTTCTCTACCTGCTCTGCCCACCTCACAGTGGTGGTGATTTTCTATGGGACCATCTCCTTCATGTACTTCAAGCCCAAGGCCAAGGACCTCAACTTGGACAAGCTTATTGCATTGTTCTACGGAGTTGTGACCCCCTCGCTGAACCCCATCATCTACAGCCTGAGGAACGCAGAGGTGAAAGCTGCTGCCATAGCTCTGCTGAGGGGAGATCTCCTCTCCAGGAAGATGGCCCGCTTTCCTGTTGTTCTCTAAGTCCGTCAGGCAGGTGTGTGTGTGCTGAGTCGCTTTGCTACAGCTGCTAAGTCGCTTCAGTCCTGTCCGACTCTGTGCGACCCCATAGACGGCAGCCCACTAGGCTCCTCCATCCCTGGGATTCTCCAGGCAAGAATACTGGAGTGGGTTGCCATTTCCTTCTCCAATGCATGAAAGTAAAAAGTGAAAGTGAAGTCGCTCTGTCATGCTCAACTATTAGCGACCCCATGGACTGCAGCCCACCAGGCTCCTCTGTCCATGGGGAGTGGCTTTAGTCCTGCCCAAATCTTTGGGAACCTATGGACTCTAGCCAGGCTTCTTTGTCCATGTCATTCTCCTGCCAAGAATACTCAAGTGGGTTTCTGTATCCTCCTCTAGAGGATCTTCCTGACCCAGGTATTGAACCAGGGTCTCTTATGTCTCCTGTATTGGCAGGGAGGTTCTTTACCACTAGCGCCACCTGGGGAACCTGTTATACTGTGGTGTGACTTCATAACTGCAGAGGCTTAAAAACACAGAGGTTCATTTTTTTGCTCACTCTCCAGGTCCATCAGAGATGGATGGGGAATCTACTTCATCTTTTTCATCCTGTGGGCCTCATGGTGACAAAGCATGTACCATATGGCAAACTGCTGGTGAAATGGCAAAAGAGTAAGAGAGGATGACAAAGCCTGTGTGGATTCTTGGAGCTTCCACTCAGAAATGACCTCGTACTTCCACTCTCACTTCCTTGCCCAATGTGAGGTACAGGCCAGCACTGACACCAAGGTTTGGGGACGCCCACCTACCCACATCTGGAAGGAGGGGGAGGAATGAGGAATTCCTGAAAAGCCTGGTGACAATGCTACTACCCTACAGTCAACCCAGGAGCTACTAGAGCTTTCTAGAGCTTCCATTCTCTGGCCAGCTCTGCCTCACTAGCTGCTTCCAGGTTAATCACCCCAGGGAGCACTGGTTAGCTGGCTTGTGTGACTCTGGGCTGGAGTATCCAGCCAGGTTTCAACCAGCCCTCCAAGAATTTTACTCTCAGGTTCTGGGTTCAGGTTGAGCATGAGAGAATCTGGACGAGATGGGAAGGCAGAGGCAAGGTCGCGCTGAGGTGGTGGAGCCCCCGCTTGCTGTCAGTGCAGCCCCTCTGGCTCCTGCCAGGCCCCCTGCAGCTGCTCTGAGGCCCGAGCGAAGGGACCTCCAATGCAGAGAGTGCCAGCTCCTCCTGTGGCTCACCAGTGTCACTGAGTCCAAGGCAGTGGGGGCCAGACACGGGTTCCAGCGTGTCCTCCTGGGCGCTGGTCTGTCCTCACTTGCCCCTTCATGCCACCTGGAGCAGCTTCAGACCCGACCCCAAGCGCAGAGGCCGAGCGTGGCACAGGCTGCTCCTACAGCTCCACAAATGCCAGGCTGTTCTCCACAACAAAGCCTCGCATCACACACTGGTCCTGCTGCTTTGGCCAGATCCTGGCTCATTCACCACCCAAGAATCTATGTCTGCTCCCCATTATCAGAGCAGGAAGCCCACATTCTTCAGCTGAGTCCTCAGAACTTGAAAACCGAGCTCTCCACCCTGTCAGCCCGATATCCCATTCACCTCTGCACACAGTTGGCCCCTTGCTAGTGTCTATACTGTGTCGCATCTTGGTTTGTCGCTCATGCTGTTCTCTGGGGAGACCCGGGGCTTTTTCTTAAGCAGCTTAGACACCGCCTCTCTGACACAGCCTTTCCTGGCCCTTTATGGGGGTTCTCTACTTTGTGTCCCACAGCACTTTGGTGGAACCTTTCCCTTGGTATCTGTCCCTGTCTCCTTTGCATCCATGATATTTCACAACAGTGAGGGAGTGCGAGGGCAGCACTCTCATGGATCCGGTCTCCTCAGCTCCCATGAGCTTTCCCGATAGGGCGTTACTGAACTGAAGTGTCACTCAGAAGCCATCACTTGTCACACCTGGGGACTGGATCCTGTGCTGCTCCAGGCATCAGGGGCTTAGTCTGAACGTGTGGATGGACACGAGTGGGGAGCAGCAGTATCTCGTGGCCATGGCCCTGCCTTCTAGGAAGTCACTGAAACAAGTCAGGAGACAGCAAAGGATCCCCTTGTGGGGAGCCAGGAGACCAGGGTTCCAGACCTGGTTCAGCTGCTCTCCCGGGCAAGGTCTTCCTGCTGGCCCTTTCCCTCCAGGAACCCCAAAGGCACCTCACACTTAAACTGCCCACCGCTGAACTCATCCCTCTGCCCCTAATAGTCTGTCATCCTTTCAGGGAACAGCAGCAACACTCCCCAAGTCACCAGCCAGAAACTGGGCAGTCATCAGAGGTATATATATCTTACTCTCACCACCCGACACATCCAATCCATCACCACGGCCCAGAGTGGCCACCTCACAGCAGCTCCTGGTGAGTCCTCTCCTTAATCTGATGCCACTGTCACCTCCTCTCTCTCTCAGACAGTGCAACAGCTATGCCAGACTCTAAAATCCATCCTCTACACTAACTAAAAAAAAAGAAAAGATAGAAAGCTGTCTGAGAAAAGAAAGCAAAAAACCACACCAATCCAATATTGCTACTCATCTGCTTAAATCCCTCAAATGTCACCACTGATCATCTCTGCTAGGATAAAAGCCAGATCCCATCTACCCACCCAGCCTCATCACTGGCTGCTTATCTCCACCCCACTCTATGCACACACACATTCCAGACACAGTTCCCCATGAGTATCAGTCTTTCCTATGCTCTGTCTCCCCCTTGCTGTTGCCTCTCATGTCCAAACACCTCTGGACCTTTAGGTAACATATATTGGACACTTATCACACACCAGGCTGGGCACTATGCTAGAGTTCTGAGAGCTTTACTGGCTGGGGATCAGTTGGGGTGATGGAAATCACAGGTGAGGAATGCAATATGGACACTGGGGACCATAGAGACCAGTCCCCCAGCATCGTAGCATTATGATAACTCACTCAATCCTATTCAATGCCTCCACCCCAGCCCCCTTCCAGAAAGCCCCTTCTGATCCCTCCTTCCTGAGCAGGGTCTGTCTCAGCTCTGTCTCCCTCTTCAGGGCCTTCTGTGCTCAGCTAACTGTGTCCTGAATCCCAGCTATTTAAATTATGGGTATGAATCAAGACATTTTAAATTTCATACCTTTTGACATAACACCTTTACTTCTAGGAATTACTTTGAGAAAATTACTAGAGGTGCAAAGATTTATGTAAAGCATATATATGGATGTTAATCACAGAGTTGGTTGTGGTAACAAAAATTGGTAACTCTTAAAGGGCAACCATAGAGGAATGTTTAAATAAATCCTGATGGAGCCCAATGATAAACTGTGACACAGCCATTAGAAACCGTACTTTTTGAAGAATATTTGATAATTTGAAATGCTCATGCTGTAATTAATAGAAAAAAGTAGTACATGTAACTTTGTACTCAGCATAATCCTAATTTTAAAGGTATTTTTCTTAGACTATATGAATACGTATGTATATAGAAAATCCTAGAAAAATAGGACAAAATATTAGCTGAAAATTATTTCTTCTGGGAGATAGGATTACAGATAAATACTGCTTTCTTAATTATTCTTTCCAACATTGTTCAATACTTCCAAAATGAACACGACTTTGAACTTAAAAGATAGTATTGTTTTTGAGAAATGGAAGATCACGTGGCTCCAGATAGCGCACAGAGAAGGGCCCATGCCCAAGGGCAGGAAGTGAGGAAGCGCCCATGGAGCCTGACCCAGGTGGGCGGTCAGGCAGACAGTGTGGAGCTGAGACCTCCTGGGGACATTGGGCTGATGGCAGAGATGGCTGAGGAAGGAGGAGACTGGTTTGGTGCTTGAACTTCTGGGTTATTTGGGTGGATATCGCATCACCGTGAGAGACACTCAGAGATGGGCAATGTGAGACAAGCAGGTTGAGGAGGTGGGAGGACTGGAGAGAGCTTATTTGGGGCATCCACAGGGTGGCAAGACAGCCCTGGTCCTGACACCTGGAGAATAAGTGGTGACAATCTTCCAATATTTTATTTTGACCTGTGCTCTTGAAAAAATATTCCAAGAGACAAATCATAGTATAATGGGAAAATTTGCAACTGCTGCTGTGTTATTTAAGGCTATTCTTTAGTCCCTGAGCTGTGTCAAGTTGTCACTGTTTCTTGTGAAGGAAAGAGAATGGCATGGGAAGGGAAACAGAAAAGGGGACCTGCAGAAACTCACACGGCGAGCTAAACCCCTGACTTCACGTCTGTCACAAGTCTTCAGACCACACCTCGTACAGCAATTCCCT
This sequence comes from Madoqua kirkii, assembly GCA_006408675.1. Taxonomy (NCBI): domain Eukaryota; kingdom Metazoa; phylum Chordata; class Mammalia; order Artiodactyla; family Bovidae; genus Madoqua; species Madoqua kirkii. The sequence continues at coordinate 6,572 of SJYC01053200.1, read as the reverse complement.
TTCCTTAACCTTCCCTGCTGGTTCAGTGGTGAAGAACTTGCCTGCCAATGCAGGAGACACAGATTCGATCCCTGGATTGGGAAGATACCCTGGAGAAGGAAGTGGCAACTCAGTCCAGTATTTCTGTGTAGGAAATCCCATGGACAGAGTAGCCTGGTGGGCTACAGTCCATGGGTCCCATAAGAGTCAGACACAGCTTAGCAACTAAAGTATAACAACAACCTTTCATGTGTGTAGGTTCCCACAGCACTCTTGTGAGGAGACACCCCATTTCATAGTCCAGGGCTCCCACATGAAGGACACAGGGTCACAGCCCCTGAGCCTCAGGTCCAAGGAGCAGGGCTGCAGTGAGACCCGGTCTTCAGATTCCTGTCCAGGGTCTCTCCTGTGCCCACCTCACCCAGCCAGGCCCTTCTGGGGCAGCACAGGAAACCTGGGGTCTCTGAAGCCCCATCGTGCCAAATCTGCAAACCTGTGTCACTGCAGAGTCTGAACTTCAAATTGGGCAGGGACTGCAAGGTCCCTGAGGGCAAGGAGCAGGAGAGACGGCTCCGTGGCAGGGGACCAGGAGGCTGGGCCTCAGGGGCTCGGGGCCTCGATCCTGCCCACCCCAGCACAGGGTGTCTGCTGGTGATGAACTCAGCACTCCCTCACTCTGCTCTCCCAGGCTGTGGGTCACCACACCTGTCATCTGCTCAGACACCTGCTGATACCAAGGTCACTGGGCCAACAGGTAGGAGGCAAGGAGAATCCATCTAGCATGCTGACTATTCTCATGAAATCTTTTCTAAACATACAGAAACCAGAATATCTGCTTGGAGAGGGGAACATAATGATATTAATAGTATCAGTTGCCACTTACTGAACACTCGCCCTGTGCCAAGCTCTGTGCTAAGACCTTTCACTGGATCCTCAAAATCATCCCATGAGGAAGTACTGCTCTTATTTCTACAGGTAAGGAGGCTGAGGCTGAGAAAGCCGTTAGCAAGTGGCAGATCTCAGACTTGGGCTTGGCGGTCTGACTCCAAAGCCCACACTCACCAGCTCTGCCAGTGAGGAGGAGTGACGTAGGAATCCAGATATGGGCACTTCTGGGACATTGTAACAAGAGCTTCTTCTTGTGCCCTTCACCTTCCTTTTAAAATCATGTCTGAAGCTTAAAATTAGTATTAAATTGTTCAAACTAGATTTACCAGCCAACAAAACTGACATGATATTTACCTGGGTTGGAAGTTCCTAGAAAGATGAGGGAATGTTTTGGAGATGATACAGAGTACCAAAGATCATATATATTAAATGGCTCCATTTCACATAAGGAGAAACTCAACCAAGGTCAAACAGGAAAAAGGGAACAAGGGCAAGAATCAAACCTGGATCCCTCACTCTCAGCCTGGGGCTTCTTCCATGGCATCGCCCTGCCTCTCAGGAGAAGTAAAACTGGGGAGAGAATTAGTGATTCTCAGAGACACTTAGTATCCTATCACTCTGTAAACCTGATTATCCAGGATATGATGGAGTGTAAGACCTGGCAGACAGATGTAAGAGTAGTTTCCTGAGTCTAGTGCAAAACACCATCGTACCCAAATGCCCTGCAGTGTGTCTGGTCTTCCTCTGGGCGTGCGGTAGGATTATACAGGGCAGTGGGATGTGGACAGATGGGACGCATCTCGCTTCTGGGTCGGCACAGTGATCTGCTGATGTGAGATGTTCTGCTGTGTTCTTCCCCAGCTGTGAGAACTGGTGATGCCCCAGAGGGTGGAGCCAGGGTCTCTGAGGAAGACAACCTGGAACAGAGCCCCCTGAAAACCTGCAATGGTACAAAGAGTGAGAACTAAACCTCTGTCCTGGTAAGTCACTAAAATCATGAGGTTGTGTGTTACACAGGAAAGCTCTGCTCATCATTTTTTTTCCTCCACTGTAAAATCTTTATTTTCAGACCTTAAACTTCTGTATTGGGGTATAGCCGATAAACAATATTGTGGCAGTTTCAGGTGAACAGGGAAGAGACTCAGCCATACGTATACATGTAGCCATTCACCCCCAACCCCTGTTATCCAGGCTGTCGCATAACATTGAGTAGAGTTCCATGTACTGTGCAATATGTCCTTGTTGGTTATCCGTTTTTAATATAGCCAAAACTCAGCTCATCTTAATTGATGGACTAAATAAACTACAGCTGCTCTCTGTGGTCCCAGACTGAGCCCATGTTGCAGTCTAAGCTGTCAGTAACCTGGAAGCATGGTATTTCCTAAACACAGTATCTCATTTCTTTGGGGTCATAAGCCCATTGCCTCACAGGCTGTTCCTAATTTCTAAATGAATGTGTTCTGATAAGACTCTTAAATTGCAAGGAAACCCACTGCTCTCATTTAGCTCTTCAGAGAGAAGTTCTGCATGCAGGAGATGGCACCCTCATGGCTGTGACCCTGTGACCTCCACATGGGCATCCTGGGCTCTGAAATGGGGTGTATCCTGGCAACAGTGCTGTGGGGAACCTGCACTCATGAAAGGTTGTTTAGTCCTCCCAGCAATCACACCCTGCATGTGCATGTGGGGAAAAGGAAAGGAGGGTGATCTTAAGGTAAGAAATCGGGGATCAGGATTTTAGCAGAAGGAAAGCACTGGATCTTGGACGGCAGCTCCTGTGTGGGGCACTGGAGAGGTTGGGGGTAAACTGGACACAGCCCTTTGATTTCCGTGGCTCACAGTCTATTTGTGTGAGAGGGAATTACACACACAACAAACCAACTGTGCTAATGGCTGTGTGAGCGTCATGGTGTCAGGACTGTCAGTGCTGTGGAGACGTCTGAGAAGCAGCCCCAGGGAGGAGGTGGGTGTGAGCTGGGCCTTGGAAGATGGGTGGGAGAGAAAGGGTGCTCCAGCCTGAGGAAAGCAGGAGAAGAGGGAGGGCACAGGAGCCTGTGGGGTTTGTCCACCAGCGGAGAGTGGTCTGCTGTGGCTGGAGCAGGCCACCACAAAGGGATGTGTAGCAGGTGAGGGCAGGCAGAGGCCAGAGGCTGATAACAAAGCCCTCTGATCTCCGTGCCATTCCCACCTGGTCTCTCTGATGGAAACAAGGGTGTGGAAGAGAAAGCAGAGTCAGGTGGTATCCCGCCTTTTATTTGCCTGAAAACTCTCCCCACACCTGTATCCAGGGTCACAATTGGAGGTTGCCAGTTCTTTCTATTGGGCGATGGCAACCTACTCCAATACTCTTGCCTGGAAAATCCCATGGATGGAGGAGTCTGGTGGGCTGCAGTCCATGGGATTGCTAAGAGTCGGACATGACTGAGCAACTTCACTTTCACTTCTCACTTTCATGCATTGGAGAAGGAAATGGCAACCCACTCCAGTGTTCTTGCCTGGAGAATCCCAGGGACGGGGGAGCTTGATGGGTTGCCATCTATGGGGTCACACAGAGTCGGACACGACTGAAGCAACTTAGCAGCAGCAGCAGCATTTCTTTCTGTAGCAACACACCCAATAAACACCAAGTTCTTATCATGAAATCTTAAACTGCAGGCTTAATCCAGCCACATGAAGTCATGACCTAGGAGAGATGCTTCCTTTTAACTTCTGTTTTCCTGACCTCAAATTTTATTTTGTCTTTATATGCCAGGTTCAAAGAAAATCTAGAAGTTTCTAAAGCCCAGAGAGAGGGATATGACCAAGGTCACCAAGAGACAAGGGCATGACTATAAACACTGAGGACTGTAAACTTCCGAGGGCAGAAGGCACATCTGCCTTTTCTGTGTTCCCAGCACCCAGCACATAGTAGGTACTCAATAATAATTTCCTGAATGAGTGAATGAATAAGCCATCACACTCAGGCAGTTATTTACCTTTCGGCCAAACTTCAGCAAGAGAATACCTACCTTAAAATGTTTACATGGATTAGATTTATGGTTAATGACTGACCCAGATTAATCAACTACTCTTCTATGTTTCATAAACTCCCTTAACAATGATCTCAATTTAGGTTGGAGAGGAAAAAACAGCACAGGCTCTGGGAAGAAGGGGGTCATGATAGATATTGGAGGTCTTGTCTGGGAGGCGGGGAGACAGATCCAGCATGTGCCCATGGTTGAAGGTGTAGTCTCTGATCTGAAGCATTGCTAGGAGACTCATCAGACGTTTTCTCTGTGAGTCTCATCTGGACTACACAGAATCCCCATTTTTCAAAAGGAAACTGATTCTCAAAGCCCAAGTGACTTGGTCAACATCACACATCTGGTTAGTGCTGAACCTGTTATGCAATGCTGGGTTTTTGAATCGTGTGTGGATGGGTTGCCATCTATGGGGTCACACAGAGTCGGACACGACTGAAGCAACTTAGCAGCAGCAGCAGCATTTCTTTCTGTAGCAACACACCCAATAAACACCAAGTTCTTATCATGAAATCTTAAACTGCAGGCTTAATCCAGCCACATGAAGTCATGACCTAGGAGAGATGCTTCCTTTTAACTTCTGTTTTCCTGACCTCAAATTTTATTTTGTCTTTATATGCCAGGTTCAAAGAAAATCTAGAAGTTTCTAAAGCCCAGAGAGAGGGATATGACCAAGGTCACCAAGAGACAAGGGCATGACTATAAACACTGAGGACTGTAAACTTCCGAGGGCAGAAGGCACATCTGCCTTTTCTGTGTTCCCAGCACCCAGCACATAGTAGGTACTCAATAATAATTTCCTGAATGAGTGAATGAATAAGCCATCACACTCAGGCAGTTATTTACCTTTCGGCCAAACTTCAGCAAGAGAATACCTACCTTAAAATGTTTACATGGATTAGATTTATGGTTAATGACTGACCCAGATTAATCAACTACTCTTCTATGTTTCATAAACTCCCTTAACAATGATCTCAATTTAGGTTGGAGAGGAAAAAACAGCACAGGCTCTGGGAAGAAGGGGGTCATGATAGATATTGGAGGTCTTGTCTGGGAGGCGGGGAGACAGATCCAGCATGTGCCCATGGTTGAAGGTGTAGTCTCTGATCTGAAGCATTGCTAGGAGACTCATCAGACGTTTTCTCTGTGAGTCTCATCTGGACTACACAGAATCCCCATTTTTCAAAAGGAAACTGATTCTCAAAGCCCAAGTGACTTGGTCAACATCACACATCTGGTTAGTGCTGAACCTGTTATGCAATGCTGGGTTTTTGAATCGTGTGTGGACTACCTGTGGAGGGACTGCCCTTGGCAGCACTCACTGTATGAGATGCTGGAAGGAAGGTGACAGAGTCTGCTCCAAGTGTAGCAGAGGAGACAGGTGTGCAGCACAGGAACAAAGACGATGGCCAAGGGCTGTGGGAGGAAGAAGGGAGAGGTAACTCGGCAGGGCTCAAGAGAGAGAGAAGAGATGAACCGTGCTCTGAAGAGGAGAAGCAGCACCTCCACTGGGTAAGAGATGGAGGACCTGCCTACAGAAGGAAACTTCTTGGGCAAAGATGTAGCTCTGGGAAAAGACATGGTTTATTCAGAAGAGGATGAGCCCATTGGCCCCTACAATGATAGATGCAACTGAGCAAGAGGAATGAAAAGGAGCTGGAGTAGGAAATGGCAACCTGCTCCAGTACTCTTGCCTGGAAAATCCCATGGACAGAGGAACTTGGTAGGCTACAGTCCATGGGGTCACAAGGAGTCGGACACGACTGAATGACTGAGCACGCACGAGGGGGAAAGATCCAGCATGAAGAAGAGTAGGACTCTACTGCTTACGGGACACTGGCCTCACAGGCAGTGTAGCTGTGAAGGGACTGAGGGAGGGGTGATTTGATCTTCTGACAAGTTAAAGTTTACCGTCAGCTCCTATTTGTCCCTCAGACCAGGGATCACATGGGCGACAAAACAGCTTTCCATCTGACACGACATTTGGCTCTCTCCTGACACTGGCATTTCCCCAAGGGGCTGAGACCAGCTCAGAAGAGACATGGAGGCTCCTGGGCAAAGACTGCGGCCGCTTCCCACCCTCCCTTTATAGAGCCGGTCAGTGACCCAGGACACCTCTGCCAGATGAGAACCTGCCCTTCCCTTCTGTGTAATATCATCAATCATTTATCCTAAAAAGCTTATGGAAGCCAAGAGGAGACCAACTTGGCTTTTAGGACCAGGGTTAAATGTTGTGACCTGTGGCTCTATTGGGATATGTATATTCTTATATATTCTTTTAAAAATCAATGCATGGCCTCTGATCTTAAGGAGGGATACCAGAATAAGGCTTGTACATCCTATGCAGCAGAAATGTTCAACCTTTATGCCCAAAGGAGTGAGGAGATGACCATCACTCATCACCCACCTGCCTTCCCAAGCTCATCCCACTTAATTTGAGAAAGAGGAGCAGCACTTGTTACAATTGTGGCATCTTTTCGTCCATGTATTTTTCTTACTGCTATAGCCCAACATCTAAACAACACCCAGCACAAGGCAGGCACTCAACAAATCTTCAGTGAGTGAATGAATCTGAAATTCTATGGGCATCATTCAGCCACATGAAGTCATAACCTAGTAAACATGCTTCCTCTTAACAGCCAAGAATCCCATTCTATTGTCTCCACAGAGCCCTCCTGGGGAAAA
>SJYC01053199.1:0-57157 GCA_006408675.1 Madoqua kirkii | reverse complement strand
TACGGGGTTGTGACCCCCTCGTTGAACCCCATCATCTACAGCCTGAGGAACGCAGAGGTGAAAGCTGCCGCCATAGCTCTGCTGAGGGGAGATCTCCTCTCCAGGAAGATGGCCCGCTTTCCTGTTGTTCTCTAAGTCCATCAGGGCACAGGCTAGTTACACTGTGGTCATGACTTCAAAATTTCAGTGGCTTAAAATCACAAAGGTTTCTCTTCTCGCTTATGCTGCAGGTCCTCAGAGGTTGGTTAGGGGCTCTAACTCATCTTCTTCGTCCTTTGGGCCTTAGGGTGATAAAGTAGCTACCACATTACTGGTTGAAATGGCAAAAAGGAAGGGAAAAATGACAAAGCCTGGGAGGATTCTTAAAGCTTCCACTCAGAAGTGAGGTGTTACTTCCACTTCCACTGCATAGGCCAATGCAAGGCACAGGCCAGGAGGGTCACAAGTGAAGGGGATGCCCACCTACCCCACACATCTGGAAGGAGAGGAAAGACTATGGAATTCCTGAAGGGGCTGGTGAGGACCCCAAACCCTACAGTTCACCTAGGAGCTACTAGAGATTTCTACAGCTTCCATTTTCTGACTGTCCCTCACTGGCTGCTGTCAAGTTAATCACCCCAGAGAGTGCTGGTAAGCAGGCGTATGGAGACTCTGGACTGGGGCATTCTAACTAGGTCAGATTCAGGCCTCCAGGAGCTTTCTTTGCTCTCAGGTTCTGGGTTCGGGTTGAGCATGAGAGAATCTGGACGAGATGGGAAGGCAGAGGCAAGGCCGCGCTGAGGTGGTGGAGCCCCCGCTTGCTGTCAGTGCAGCCCCTCTGGCTCCTGCCAGGCCCCCTGCAGCTGCTCTGAGGCCCGAGCGATGGGACCTCCAATGCAGAGAGTGCCAGCTCCTCCTGTGGCTCACCAGTGTCACTGAGTCCAAGGCAGTGGGGGCCAGACACGGGTTCCAGCGTGTCCTCCTGGGCGCTGGTCTGTCCTCACCTGCCCCTTCATGCCACCTGGAGCAGCTTCAGACCCGACTCCAAGCGCAGAGGCCGAGCGTGGCACAGGCTGCTCCTACAGCTCCACAAATGCCAGGCTGTTCTCCACAACAAAGCCTCGCATCACACACTGGTCCTGCTGCTTTGGCCAGATCCTGGCTCATTCACTACCCAAGAATCTATGTCTGCTCCCCATTATCAGAGCAGGAAGCCCACATTCTTCAGCTGAGTCCTCAGAACTTGAAAACCAGGCTCTTCCCCCTGTCAGCCCGATATCCCATTCACCTCTGCACACAGTCGGCCCCTCGCTAGTGTCTATACTGTGTCGCATCTTGGTTTGTCGCTCATGCTGTTCTCTGGGGAGACCTGGGGCTTTTTTTTAAGCAGCTTAGACACCATCTTTCTGACATAGCCTTTCCTGGCCCTAAAGTCCTTCTAGTCAAGGCTATGGTTTTTCCAGTGGTCATGTATAGATGTGAGAATTGGACTGTGAAGAAGGCTGAGCACAGAAGAATTGATGCTTTTGAACTGTGGTGTTGGAGAAGACTCTTGAGAGTCCCTTGGACTGCAAGGAGATCCAACCAGTCCATTCTGAAGGAGACTGGCCCTGGGATTTCTTTGGAAGGAATGATGCTAAAGCTGAAACTCCAGTACTTTGGCCAGCTCATGTGAAGAGTTGACTCACTGGAAAAGACTCTGATGCTGGGAGGGATTGAGGGTAGGAGGAGAAGGGGACAACAGAGGATGAGATGGCTGTATGGCATCACTGACTCAATGGACGTGAGTGTGAGTGAACTCCGGGAGTTGATGATGGACAGGGAGGCCTGGCGTGCTGCAACTCATGGGGTCGCAGAGTAGAACTGAACTGAACTCCTTTGCGTCCAACAGCACTGTGGTGGAACCTTTCCCTTGGTATCTATCCCTGTCTCCTTTGCATCCATGATACTTCACAACATAGCATGGGCGCCTCAAGCACAGGACTCTGTGGGGACCTATCTCATCAGCTCACACAGAGCTTTCCCCACAGAGGGTTACTGAACTGAAGTATCACTCAGAAGCCATCACTTGTCACACCTGGGGACTGGATCCTGTGCTACTCCAGGCATCAGGGGCTTAGTCTGAATGTGTGGATGGACACGAGTGGGGAGCAGCAGTATCTCGTGGTCATGGCCCTGCCTTCCAGGAAGTCACGAAAACAAGTCAGGAGACAGCAAAGGATCCCCATTTGGGGAGCCAGGAGACCAGGGTTCCAGACCTGGTTCAACTGCTCTCTCCAGCAAGGTCTTCCTACTGGCCCTTCCCCTCCCCAAAGACACCTCACACTTAAACTACCCACAGCTGAACTCATCCCTCTGCCCCCAAAGGTGTGTTACCCTCTCAGGGAACAGCACCAACACCCCAAGTCACCCAGACATAAAACAGGCAGTCATCAGAGGCGCCCTCTCACCCTCTCTGCCCCACACATCTGGTCCATCACCACAGCCCAGTGCGGCCACCTCACAGCCGCTCCCAGTCAGTCCTCTCCTTCCTCTAGCGCCACCATCACCTTCTCTCTCTGAGTGTGCAACAGTTGTGCCAAACTCTCTAAAATCCAACCTCTGCACTACTAAAAAAACAAAAAAAACAAAAACCTGTCTGAAAAAAGAAAACCACACCAATCTGATCACGCCACTTGTGACACCATTATCCATCTCTCCTAGGATAAAAGCCAGATCCCATCTACCTGCCCAATCTCATCACTGGCCGCTTATCTCCACCCCACTCTACCCACTGACACCTTCCAGACACAGTTCCCCATAATATCAGTCTTTCCTGCCCCTCTGTCTCCCCCTTGCTGTTGCCTCTCATGTCCAAACACCTCTGGATCTTGAACTAACATATATTAGACACTTATCACACACCAGGCTAGGCACTATACTAGTGTTCTGAAAGCTTTACTGGCTGGGGATCAGATGGGTGATGAAATCTCAGAGGATGTATGGGATATGGACACTTCTGACCAGAGAGGACACCCTTTCCATATCTCAGCATTATACAAAACCCTTGGGACTTGGCTGTGACCTTTGTGGAAAGAGAAAAATATCCAAAATGACAAAAGATTATGTTTCTGGCACTGGGACAAAATAGGGATTGAAAAAGGAGTTACAGTCTTATGATGTTTCTTGCACATCTGAGATTTGTACCAGCTCATCCCATCTCCAGAGCCCTCAGCTACCCTCCCTGTTGGGTGTGGGCACCACAAAGGAGGTCTGTCTCACTGATTTGTATCATCTCATCAAGTACACACACACACACACTCACAACTCTGTACTCCAAGCTGCTGCAGCCTGACATAATAGGGCAAAAGCCTCAGGCAGCTGCTCCAGCAGCTCATGCCAGCTGGGCTGCATCACCCACGCCCCTCTCCTCAGGGTTCATCTCTCCCTCCTCTTCCCCACACCCTTGCCCACAGGAAAAAGGGCAGCACAGAACCGGGAAATTCTTCATTGGAGATACACCAGACTCCATCTGTATCACTCCAGGGTACTGGCACGCCCAACCCAGTCCCCGCCTTGTCTGTCCTGCACCCCCTCGCAGAGCCGCACGGCCCTGACAGTGCCCCTGGGAAGGAAGCCAAGGCCAGAGAGGCTGTGCTGCTGGGAGACGGGGGACTCAGCTTCCCCCAAAAGACTCCATCTCCTTAGGGACAAGGCTGTGTCCTGTCAGGGCTCTGTCTCCATGTTCTCAGCAGGTTCCACACCCTGGGCAGGACCCCTCGGTCCTAGGGGGCTCGGTGGCCCTGCACAGGCTCCAGTCCTAAAGATGCTGGAGGTCTCCTCGCCTCAGGAAGTTGCCAGGTCCCCAGAAGAGTTCCGTGTCCTTAAGAAAGACTCCATGTCCTCAAGAAACACAACTTGTCTCTTAGCTCTGAGAGGACTCCATGCTCCCAGGAGGAACCCCAGGAAGGGCTCTGTGCCCTGAGGAAGGGTTCCAGTTCTCCCAGGGCTGGCCCTAAGCCCCTCTCAGCTGGCACAGATGCTGCTGACAGTGGCCCCTCCCGGGCCCACAAGGCCCAGCTCCTCCTGCTCATTGATGCACAACTGGTACCCGCAGCCCCGAGCCCGGGCTCCGGAGGGGACCCGGCGGTCAGTTTTGGCACGAGGAGGCAGCAGGAAGCCCACACTGCCAGCGATGAGCATGTGCCAGATGCTGTGAATGTAGAAGTAGTTGTCTCGGGTCTCCACGAAAGCATACAGCAGGATGGCACTGCCCGCGATGAGGCTGCCCGGGCACAGGCAGAAGAGCCAGCGGCGCCACGTGGGTGGGTAGCAGTGCCGGCGGCGGACGCTGCGTACTGTCTGGGGGAGGCAGAGAAGGGGGGCTCAGGAACAACTCTGGAACCCAGGCCAGAGCCGGTCGCTCTCAGGTGTCCCCTGAGCCCTGGTGGTGACCCTCGGCATCTGCCGAGACGAGTTCGGCCCTGTGAGCAGCACAGTGATGACAACAGGGTCCAGGCCCACCTTAAATTGGAAAGCGGATACCCAAGTACCTGTACCCAAGTCCTGCTGGGACCTCCCCTCCCCCAGCCCTCCCAGCCTTACCCAGGCTGTGGCCAAGATCCCCAGAGCAAAGAGACTCGGTCCAAGCAGGTTCCAGAGTCCATGCCGGTCAAGCTGCAGAGCCATGGACAGCAGCATCGCCCCCAGCAAGTATAGCACCTAGAGAAAGAGGTCTCCAGGGGCTGGGCCAGGGTGGTGAGGGTGCTTGGCCATGCCCCCGGGAGAGGTTGGGAAGTGAATTTCAAGTAAATTTGGGCAATGGTTGTCCCCCAGGGCCCTCTCCAGACTGACCTGCTTGACCACGGCTGTAAGCGAGCCATGGCAATGACAGTGACCCACACAGACATTAAGGAGCCCAGGAAGTCACAGAACTGCAGCACATCATAGTCCATGATGCAGAAAACCACAATGCCAGGCTGGTCACAGGCATGGTAGAACTGGAGGAAGAAAGGACAAGCGTTGAGAGAACTCCGGGCAGAGGGCCAGTCTACAAAGCTGGAGAAACAGGCCATGGGGTGGAATGCTGTTGCCAGAAAAGCAGAGGGCAGAGGGTAGCAACTGAGCAGAAATGGGAAATGCCTGACTCCCCACCCCTGAGAGTATGGTAAAGAGGCCCAGTCTGTGTCCTACTTTGTATGTACCCAGTAGCCCTGAACCTCAGCCTCACATTCCTAATCTTCCTGCTTCCAGAATGTCCTGTGAGAGCACCAGGCCTGGGGAGGCCAGGACTCTCAAGTTCAGGCCAATCCTTGCCTATATCTCCTTGTGCTCACACAGGGTTCCACAGGTATTCCTCAGCCTGACCCAAGCTCTGGGGCTGGACTGTGACCTCTTGGCCAATCCAAACCCCAAGCCTCATTTGATAGCTCAGACTCTTGAGTTATGTTTCACCTTCAGATCTTGGACTAACTGGTCCTCTGCATCCTTTCCCACCCAGTAACATGGAGGCAGGAGGCAGTAATAAAAAACGCAGTCTCTAAAGCCATGGAGAAGAGTATGGCACTTTACACCACGGGGAAGGGACAGTGTTCACCTACCCTACACTGTGGAAACACAGCAAAGAATAGAGTACTGAGGAGTTTAAGAGGGGAGCATGCTGGGGACACAAGTAGAACTGGAATAAGCTCTCTAATATTCTATGACTGATCTATGACAGATCCAAGTATACTAAAAGGTCAAAGAGATTGTTTAAGCTGCAGAAAACCCATAGGGGTAGAGTTAAATTAAAGCTTCAGGGTGAGGTGAACGACATGATCCACATTTCACCAGTCCTGACGAGGCCACTGTCACCTCTCAATGTCCAAAACGCCATCAGTAAAGTCCACACTGACTCCATCATGCAGCACAATTTGTTAGAGGAACAAGCCAATAACTTGTGGTGGCTCACTTCATTAAAACTCCTCAACCTAGAGGAGACAGCATCTTGTCATCATATATTCTAGGCATATATCTGTCTCTTCTACTTGCAGGGCTTCAGCCTGCTTTGTTATTCATGGAGCAGAATTCATTATCAGTTGCCATGGCACCCATTCATTGCCATCTCTAACCAGGAGACACAATTCATAGTAAATAAGGTTAAGCAAACTTCACTGGTGTAACCATTTACCCATCACCTAGAAGCAACTAGCTGTACTAAATATTGGAATGAGCTACAACATTCAAAACACTAAGATCATAGCATTGGTCCCATCACTTCATGGCAAATAGATGAGGAAACAATGGAAACAGTGGCAGACTTAATTTTCTTGGGCTCCAAAATCGCTGCAGATGGTGACTGCAGCCGTGAAATTAAAAGATGTTTGCTCCTTGGAAGAAAAGCTGTGACCAATCTAGACAGCATATTAAAAACCAGAGACATTACTTTGCCGACAAAGGTCCATCTAGTCAAAGCTATGGTTTTCCAGTAGTCATGTATGGATGTGAGAGTTGGACCATAAAGATAGCTGAGTCCTGAAGAATTGATGCTTTTAAATTGTGGTGCTGGAAAAGACTCTTAAGAGTCCCTTGGACAGCAGGAGAGCAAACCAGTCAGTCCTAAAGATCAGTCCTGAATATTTGTGGGAAGGACTGTTGCTGAAGCTGAAATGCCAATACTCTGGCCATCTGATGCGAAGAACTGACTCATTGGAAAAGACCCTGATGCTGAGAAAGACTGAAGGCAGGAAGAGAAGGGGACAACAGAGGATGAGGTGGTTTGATGGCATCACCGACTCGATGGACATGAGTTTGAGCAAGCTCCGGGAGTTGGTGATGGACAGGGAAGCCTGGCATGCTGCAGTCCATGGGACCACAAAGAGTTGGACACAATTGAGCGACTGAACTGAAGGCTCGGTTATGTATGGTGGCACCTTGGAGAGACTACCTGAAAGTCTGGAATACTCTCCTATATATTTGGCACACAGCATGTACTCAATAAATGTTAGTCGTCTTATACTTTATATCATGTATGGGGTGAGGTGAGGTGAAGTCGCTCAGTCGTGTCCGACTCTTTGCGACCCAGTGGACTGTAAACTACTAGGCTTCTCTGTCCATGGGATTCTCCAGGCAAGAATACTGGAGTGGATTGTCATTTCCTTCTCCAGGGCATCTTCCCAACCCACGGATCGAACCTGGGTCTCCCGTATTGGAGGCAGACGCTTTAACCTCTGAGCCACCAGGGAAGCCCCTGGGATTATATCCCCACACTAACAGACTTTCCCCTATACAAAAAAATATGTATATATTGTCTTACAGAAAATTGTGGACTAATTTTTGGTTAGTATTCCTTTTGCATTACCAATAAAAAGAAGTGATAGAAATAACACAGAAAGACTGGGAGGTTTAAGAAAACAAATTCAGACTACAAACTGGCTTCCATTAGTATAATCTAACTTGACATCTTCCTCAATTTTGGCCATTTCTTTACTTATAAGGTAATTTTGGAAAATTATCCTAAATTGTTCTTTTCTGTGGAATTTTATATTTTTATAACATAACTAGATAGCTCATCTAATGCTCCAAATAGAGTATCCTGGCACTACAGAATTTTAAATTGGAGATGCAAATATATTCAATCTGTACGAAGACTGGAATATTTGTACTCAGGATAGACTGAAACTTACTGCTGTTCTCTTATTTTCTGCTTCTGTTTCCTCTTGGAAACATTATGGCATTTTGCCAAGGGCCACTGAGAATGATTGTGCTGATGTGAGGAATAGAAGAGGAGGTGGAACAATAAGTAGGTGGGCTTGCAGCCAGGATCTCAGTAATCAGCAAGTAAGGCTGCTGGGGCCCCAGAATGCCAGCTCTGTCTGGGTCTTACGGGATCCAATTGTGAGGTCTCTAGCACCAGGAAGGACACATGGCTTGAGCTGTATGAGCGAGAGATGGACAACCTCCATGTCTGATACATTTTCCCTGTCCTTTCTAATGTGTGGCTTGGTTGTAATTTCTGACCTTTCGGCTGGCTCTCCTTTAAGAGTTTAAGAACTACTAACCTGAGGTTGTTAGTATCTCCACATACTCCTGGGCTTCTGAGAAGCTAAATTCAGGTTGGGAATGTATGTGCGCATGCTCATTGCCTGGGGCACGAGAGCCCTACAGCTCAGTGACGACCTGAGAGGGACCAAGAGGCAGGCTGAGTGACAAGTCTGGTTCCTCCACTCACCTCAGGCCTTAACCAGAGTATTTAAACTTTCCTCATCTGCAAAAAAGGGATGATAATAATAATAATAGCAATACTTCTCCATTGTTAGTGCTATGGGAAGGATTCGATGAGCAGTGTCTGACACACAGCCTGTATCAGCAGATGCAGTTTTTCTGTTATCATTATCTGAACTATCAGTTCAATTCAGTTCAGTCGCTCAGTCGTGTCTGACTCTTTGCAACCCCATGAACCATAGCATGCCAGGCCCCCCTGTCCATCACCAACTCCCAGAGTCTACCCAAACCCATGTCCCTCGAGTCAATGATGCCATCCAACCATCTCATCCTCTGTTGTCCCCTTCTCCTCCTGCCCTCAGTCTTTCCCAGCATCAGGACTATCAGCTACATACAAAATCAAGTGCTGGGTTTGTAGCCTGTTTTGTTTTTTTTTTTAACACATTTACATTTTGCATTTTAAACTCCTTGATAACAAAGCTACTGTCTGCTCCCAGGCCTGGACAAGAATCAACACACTACTGCCAGGTGTAGACTGTCCTGTATTTAGGACAGGAGAAGACTGCCGCCTCTGGTACTGGTGCTGACACCTGCAGTAGGACTGATGGGTCCTTACGTGGAGACTGCTGAGGAATGAATGAAGTCTACGCTAAATAAAGAACAGGAAAGAGAGACAACAGGGATCCTGCTTGGAAAAACGGAATCACAAGTAGCTCTACACTTTGGCACATATGGGAAAAAAACAGGAGTTAGAGCAGGACTTTAGGTAACCCCTCAGAGCCTATATCTTCTCTGTGATCATTTGCTTACTGCTTTATTTACAAAAGTGGAGGCACTGTACACAGGACCAGGCACTTTTGGCTCCCACAGTGTTCCTACTAGGGGAAGGTCTTTTCTTCTCAGGATGATATGCCATCAAACCCAGATGATAAGGAGTCATCTGGTACTGAACACCCTGGGGCCAATTTTCAGGATGCCTCGTGAAGTGCAGGAGACTGGATAAACTCTCCTCACATGCTCTAGGCTCCTGACTCACTCAGATGTTCTTACTAATTGTGAACTACATTATATCTGCACACAACTAAGAATATACTGGTGAAACTGCTGTTGCTAGAGGATTTGGTGAGCAACAGTATAAAGGACATCTGGCATTAAAAAAGAAAGAGGAGAATATTGAAAATAAAAGTATAATGGAGCATTGTCAGAACAGATCTAAAAGGGAGGCATTCAGAAAAAACTGGGGTGTGCTGTTCTCATGAAGCTTAAGGGGCCAAGGCCTCTCTGCATGGCACAGTTACAACCACTGTTCCTCACCTGTGGAGAAGTATCCAGGACCTTAGAACATGACCCCCCAGTCCCCACTTCCTCCTAAGACAACAGGTAGAATTTTTGTGATTTGGACAGAGGTCTGATCTATTAATACTGGACAACAGGGAGGCAATGTACTGGTTCTGTGATATCCTTGTTCCTAAGAAACATGGAAGTCTGAATCCATCTAAGACACTTGCAGCGCTCATAGGCAGGCACTGTACATCACAAGATGCCAAGAGTCCACAGATGAGATGAACAGATCCCTAGATGTCAGCATCTCAGGGGAATTGCGTAGACACAATTCTGTACTGTAGGTCAGAGCTTCTTGGCTAGTGTGTTGAGGTAAAGGTCCCCTCAGCCCTAACAGTGGACAGGTAGGGTGTGGGATGCTGAAGACCCCATGCTGCCTGTAGTGGCGTTAAGTTGCAAACAACTTTGTTCATTTATTCCCATGTGTCATAAAAATTATCGTGCCCTATGCATGCCATGATAGGAAGCAGTGGGGAAGCCCTCCTGTAGAGGACAGTGAAGAGAGACATCTCCAAACCCGGGGAGGCCCCTGGAAAAAAAACAGGAGTTAGAGCAGGACTTTAGGTAACCCCTCAGAGCCTATATCTTCTCTGTGATCATTTGCTTACTGCTTTATTTACAAAAGTGGAGGCACTGTACACAGGACCAGGCACTTTTGGCTCCCACAGTGTTCCTACTAGGGGAAGGTCTTTTCTTCTCAGGATGATATGCCATCAAACCCAGATGATAAGGAGTCATCTGGTACTGAACACCCTGGGGCCAATTTTCAGGATGCCTCGTGAAGTGCAGGAGACTGGATAAACTCTCCTCACATGCTCTAGGCTCCTGACTCACTCAGATGTTCTTACTAATTGTGAACTACATTATATCTGCACACAACTAAGAATATACTGGTGAAACTGCTGTTGCTAGAGGATTTGGTGAGCAACAGTATAAAGGACATCTGGCATTAAAAAAGAAAGAGGAGAATATTGAAAATAAAAGTATAATGGAGCATTGTCAGAACAGATCTAAAAGGGAGGCATTCAGAAAAAACTGGGGTGTGCTGTTCTCATGAAGCTTAAGGGGCCAAGGCCTCTCTGCATGGCACAGTTACAACCACTGTTCCTCACCTGTGGAGAAGTATCCAGGACCTTAGAACATGACCCCCCAGTCCCCACTTCCTCCTAAGACAACAGGTAGAATTTTTGTGATTTGGACAGAGGTCTGATCTATTAATACTGGACAACAGGGAGGCAATGTACTGGTTTCTGTGATATCCTTGTTCCTAAGAAACATGGAAGTCTGAATCCATCTAAGACACTTGCAGCGCTCATAGGCAGGCACTGTACATCACAAGATGCCAAGAGTCCACAGATGAGATGAACAGATCCCTAGATGTCAGCATCTCAGGGGAATTGCGTAGACACAATTCTGTACTGTAGGTCAGAGCTTCTTGGCTAGTGTGTTGAGGTAAAGGTCCCCTCAGCCCTAACAGTGGACAGGTAGGGTGTGGGATGCTGAAGACCCCATGCTGCCTGTAGTGGCGTTAAGTTGCAAACAACTTTGTTCATTTATTCCCATGTGTCATAAAAATTATCGTGCCCTATGCATGCCATGATAGGAAGCAGTGGGGAAGCCCTCCTGTAGAGGACAGTGAAGAGAGACATCTCCAAACCCGGGGAGGCCCCTGGTGGAAATGTAGACCCTCACCCACCATCGCTAAGGACTTGGTACAGACACTGATGGCACTGCATACCGTGGAGAAGAACATGGTGAAGGTGTAGACAGCGGCTTCCAGCACATATCGGCTCCGAATGGCTAGGACCACGGGCGGCAAAAACATGAGGTTGCTCAGGCAGAGCAGTAGTGTGGACAGCAGCTGGAACCCATAGGTGAGCGCATCCGCACTGTCCGTGCAGCCCCAGCCCGCCATCCTGCAATGGGACGGGCACAGGGTGGAAGAGGTCAGAAGGCAGCCCAAGGTTCAGCAGACACTTCTGCTGGCCCTTCTGGTCAGGCCCTACGTCACTGCCAGGGAAGGGTACCCTGACCCTGCACCACCTTCTCCAAACCCTGCTACACAGGTTACCACCTCCCGCACTCGTGCCCCAGGTGGGCTCCCTCACCAGCCCAGCCTGCTCACCGGCCTTGCACTCGCAGGCCGCGTACAGGTAGTTGTGAGTGCGCAGCAGCTTGCACTGGCCGTAGGGCCCGCAGTCATCTACACACGGGGACAGGAAAGTTCGCAGCCGCACCTCCGCCGTCGCGTTTCGGCACCGCACGAACCTGCGCACAAACTCGCGGTCACCTGGCACTCAGGCTCATCCTTCCCGCCGCCACCGAGGCCCCGCCCTGCTCACCGAGGCCCCGCCCCGCACAGGGAGCGCAGGGTCAGGAACCAGGTCCCCGTCTGCGGAAACGGGATTCTCAACCTGGCCACTCTGGAGGCGGCACTGACCGTGAGCAGGAAGCCGGCCAGGGACTCTGAGGGGAGAAGGGAGAAGCCTGTGTGGGGTCAAGACCTAAAGAACCCTCACCCTCCTGCCCCCAGTTCCCAGACGCCGTAGCCCATCTTTCCTCCACACCCTACCCCTGCCCCGGTCTTTCAGCCCCTCTTCTTCCCCAGTTCCTCACCCTACCTTTGGAACAGGTCACTGCGGCATCCCCCAGGCTCAAGGGCACCTCATGAGTTAGGCATCCAAACACTGTCACATTTTCCTGGTGCAGGGAGCTCTGGGCAGACAGATACAAACATGAGGCTGTCACATCCTCCAGGTCTTCCCACCACCACCCGATTCCTCCACCTCTTAACCCTTCCCTAGAAACTCCTCCAGGCCCCCACCTAACACCCCTGGTCCTGTAGGTGCTCCCACAGGAAGCACACCCACCTCCTTCATTCCTACAACCAAAAAATGGGGAAACACCATCACCAGATCTTCCATAGCAGGATCTTTCAGACTGATGAGAAGCCAAGGCCACTTCTAAACCCTCTTTGGGCAGAACTGTTTAAATTCTGTCTAGGCAAGAGACAACACCCATTTTTTCAGTCCTACCTAGCTTTTTGGGGGGTGGGGGGAGAGGAAGAGCACTGTTGCTGGATGTAGAAACTAGCTGTAAAAAAAAAGGTCTGAAATTGTGTGGCTCATCAATCATCATCACATCTTCACATAAACCTGAAAGCAGGAGGTGTGTAAAGATATGCACGCTTCCTCAAGTGAAATGATTCTAGGTACTAGTGGTAAGAGAACACCTGTAGGATTAAATGTAGCAACCTGGCTGGGATTAAAAGAAACTGGATACCCACAGGACTAAATGAAAAGGGTTGTCTACAAGAATAAAGGTAACAGGATCCCATAAGCTCACCTCATTCGAGAAGGATTTGGGGCAGCTTATTAAATACAAATAACAGGACAGAATAAATGCATGAGGGAAATTTATACATCAGGATAAGAAAGGAAAGTCTGTACCTAGATGTGGGCCATATATTTGACACTGACTTTCAAGCAAAGCAAGGAAACATGAGTTACCACGTTTGTGAGTCCACGCGATAAGTTAATCAGGGTCTTGGGAGAAAAACTGCACCCAAAGGGATGGTTCTCAGTTAAATTCATATCAAAGAACCACTATGTGCTGCCCCGTCTCCAATGCTTAGCTGCAAAAGTGAACTTCATGCACCTTGCTCCTAACTTCCCTCAATGCAAGCCCAGAACACGCCAAAGTTTTATTCAGCAAAAGCCATTCTGGTGGGAACCAGAAAATGTCCTCTAGGTGTGCAGTTCTCTGTTCCAAATGTCCAGTTCTTGATGCAAGGGAAAACATCAAAATGCTTGGAGGGAAAGATCAGAGTAGGTGTGCCAATATACCTCTCAGAATAAACAGAACAGGTGCTCTGAGGTATGTAGCAGTGTTACAGCATGCAGATGATAGAATGTAAGCAGATGCCCTTTAGAGAAAATAAGCAAGAATGCAAGGACTGACAGGGCAAGACAGTAGGGGAGGCAGGCCTCTCCTTTCCAGAGACAGAGGAAGAGAATGCGTTCAGCTGGGCTCTGACACAGGCTCTACAGTTTCAAGGTCAAATCAAGGCTTCACTGTCATTGCCCAAAGGCATGGCAATAAGCAAACACAAAATATGTACAGTCTTAGCCAGAAAACCGTCAGAGAAAATCTGAGTATGAAAATAAGGAATGTCTTGGAGTTGAAGAGTCAGCTCTGTCCTAACCAGCAGGATCACTAGAAAGTTCTGAGCCATGTCCCATGAAATACCACCTCAAGTCACAAACCAGGTATCAGATGGACTGATAGGAAAATGGTCCCTGACCCAGAGCTGAGGAATAGTAAAGTTAAAATGATTAATGATTCTTGGCTCAGGGAACAGTAGGTAAATAATTAGATCAATGCCAAACCAAGACAGTTGCCAAAGGCCTGAACGGGCTCTGCTCTCAGCCCAGTCTTGTTCAGTACTGTAAATAATGACTAAGAGGTTTAGAAGTGTGTGAATTACACAAAGCAGTAAAGGCCCACAGTTCAAACCAATGTTAGGCAATGCCTCAAAGATGAACATAAATTCTTCCACTCAGGTTAAAAAGTGCACTGCAAAAATACAAGACAGGAATTGGCAGCTGTTCACATGAACCATGCTCAGAGCATGAAAATGTGTGTGGTCCTTGGATACAACTAGATAAACACATCAGTCACTGTGGACAGGACTAGGACACATAACCAAAAAGCTAAGCAGTTGTGTTACGGGGGGTATCTTCCTCTATTTTCCAAAGCTTTTGTATGTGATCCTATCATTTTTATAATTAAAAAGCAAATGTATGTAATTGTTTTGAAGCAAAAAAAAAGAAAGTAAAGAAAAACGATCCAGAGGTCTTAGTCTACCACAAGCCTCAGGTAGGCAGCAGCTTAAAAAGGCACCTTGATCTCAGGTTACACAAACACTGCCTGCCCCCCAGGTCAGATCGCCTGGGATCACTTGCTTCAGAGGCATGAGGCCAGAAGTGTGGCCAGAGGGGACAGCAGAGGAAGAGGGGCCACGGATGCGGAGGCTGCGCAGCCTTGGCAAGGCTGAGAGGCACCTGAAAGGCCGGGCAGGGCGCAGCAAATGCACCGCAATAACACAAACGGGAGGAAAAGGGGAGCCTGCGTGGGCAGAGAGGAGGACTCAACTTACTTTCCTCGATTTTCCTGCAAGCCTGAAACTACTCTGGAAAATAAAGTCTGATATTTTCTTTAATAAAAGGGCAGGAGTAGACTACTGGATATAGCTTCTAGGACAAAACAAAGATCAGTGGGTAAAAATCCATGGAGACAAATTTTGATGGAATGCCAAGAACGCCTCTAGCAATCAAAGCTGTCTAAACATGGACTGCATGGCCTCAGTGGGTGGTAAGCGCCCCATCACAAGATACGAGAGAAGCAACGAACACCTGCCACGGAGAGAGGCCTTTAGTGAGTGGCAGGCAGGCCTATAAGACCGGGGAAGTCTGGATCCCTCTGAGCTGCCCTGGCTGACTAAGCCCATTTGCAGTAAATGCTCAGAGCACATGTGTTGACCAGAAGCAGGCTGAGGCATAGTCTCTAACCATAAACTGGAAGCAACCTGGACGGGCTTCCTGGAGGAGGTAAGGGCCACTTCACCCCTGACATCTTCTCCTTCGGGTTCCCCCACAGGGCGACCTCCCTGCCCTCCACAAAGAGTACCGCGTTGAGCTGGAGCTCCAGGCTGAGCACACCTCCGCTGTCCAGCACTGGCAGCAGCCTCAGGGCAAACACGGCTGGGCGCTCGGGAGGGAGGGCCACGCTGGGGCCAAAGAAGATATAGAAGTGGACGGAGAAGGTGTCCAGTTCATTGCGCAGCGTCGGGCGTACCGGCCAGCAGTGCTCAGGTGGGGATGTGGCCCCAGGCCCCTCCACAGGGTCCCGAGGGATGGTGGCTCTGGGGGCAGCGGCTGGTTGCCCAGTGACTGGGGCATGTTCATGGCAGCTCCGGGGACCAGGGCACGGGACAGGCTGGGCTGTGGGCACTCTGTGGGGCAGAGGAAATCTGAGCTGTGGCCTGCTACCCTCCCAGTCCTGCAGCCCCACCACACACTGGATCTGGGCCACACAGGGTTTAAGAGAGGGTGGGGAGGGAGAGGACTTGAAGCAAATATCGATGTGGCGTTTGCCATCTAGTCACAGGACTGGGTCCAGGCACTTCCTAGAGGTCACAGCTAGTAGAATGTCATGTTGGAGGGACTGAAGGTCATCTCTCCCTCCTCAATGGCAGTGAGGGCACTGCTGGAACAGATGATGGACCCTCTCACTGACCTGTAAGGGCTCTGGCAAGAACCATGTCCCAAAGGTCCTAGCTGTCCCTGCCTGCCCCATTACACTGGGAGGTTAGATCAAGGAGAGTAAGTCCTTTAGTAAGCCTAAGTCAGGTACCAAAAGTGACCTGAAGGCCTTCTCATGACTTGAAGCTCCAGGTGGGAGGGCTTTGGGGAATAAGGGAGCCGGATGGTGTTGGGGAGCTCATAGGGACATGGCCAAGGACCAACAAGCACAGACATCATGCCTGACTCTTCCCAGCCACGATGTCAGCACAGGCCAGGTGGCTGGGGCAGGTGCAGGGCTTCTGACCTTGCAGCCACACGCACAGCTGGAAGCGGATGGTCCTGCCGGGGCCCCGGGATGGTGTCTCCACACGCACGTAGACCCAGTGCCCCCAGGGGGGCAGTGCCAGCTCCAGCTGGCATACCGAGGCTCCTCCACAGGCCACAGAGCTTGAGTTGTGCAGGGGTGGGGCCTTGGGACGTAGGCGCAGTGTCAGGGGGCAGGTGGATGCCCCACGGCCCCCTACACACACCAACTGTGCTGAAACCCTGTAAGTAAAGCTGGGCACGAAGACCCTGGGCAGAGGGGAGGGTGGAGATGAGAAAAGACAGGGTACAGAGAGGTGAGAGGGACACAGGATGAGGGGAGCACTGGGAAGAATGGAGGGTAGGGGACAGAGGAGAACAGAAGGCCTTTTCTGGTCTTCCCCTCCATACTAGGAGCGAGGGAGGGGTCAGACCCACCCTGGGGTTCTGGGAGGCCCAGCAGTCTAGGCTGGCCAGGGGGAGCGCAGGATCAGCAGGCAGACTGAGGCTAGGGAGGGAAGATGGGCAGGGCCCCGGGTGGGGGAATACTTAACTTACTTGTACAGAGCTGAGCGATTGTGGGCAGAGAGGGTCTGCTCAGAGGGTCTCCCAGGCACCAGCACGGCCACGTCCAGCAGACGCCGGACAATCAGCTGCGGCTGGAGGAGGTACTGACACTCATCCTGGAGACCCTGAAGCACAAGCAGGGGTGGCAGGAGGGGAAAGACCGCAATGCACTACTAAAGCGAGGCCAACAGCCTGTGGAGGTGGGAGAGACCTCCTCTGGCCCTCCTGCTTCTGGGGCTGTGACTACAGTCTCTCTAAGCTCTGGGTCCTTCCTCAGTCTGCAGAGTCTGCTATGATCCTCAGCCTGGCTGAGGATTGGGGTTTTGAGGGCCTCAAACCCCACTGAGGTTTGGGGGCTCAAATCCAAGCCACTCCTAACAGGCCCTGCCTGCCCCTCCTTCAGTAATCCCTCCTGCACACCCCCAGACAGCCCATCAAGGTCATTTCAAACCAGCCCATTCCCCTACCAAGCCCACAGGAACTAGCACTCTTTGGGCACTAGCATGCCCCCAAATAAAGTTCCTTAAAGGCCTCCAGTCCACACCTCCCCATTTCCCCCATCTGAATCTCTCATTTCCTTTATTTTCCACCTGCCCTTCCCAAGTGTCAATATCTGTCCAGCCTCTGTTTTAATACCCCCAGGGAAGAGTCACCCTACCTCCAGACTACAGGTAACTTGAAAACAGAAACCTGGTCTTATTTTTGCTCGTCCAGACACAAAGCCTAGTGTAAAGTGCACACCTCACAAATGAATGTTTGCCAAATAAATAAGTGAAAATCAACCCAGCTGGGGCAGCTGTGACTTTTCTGAAGCTAAAGCCTATCTTCTGTCTCCCCATATCACTCTGCCTCAGGGACCTCTGATACATCCTCTCCTTCTGTCACTGGAGAAGAACCACCATGTCTCCCCAAGCTGCTCTTCTGGATAAAACCACTAACACTTTTCTACTCAGGGGACACTACCCGGGCCCAGGACATCTCCAGTGAGGACAGGCTTGTTAGTTCCAGCATTTACACCTCTCTGGGCCCTCAGTCCTAGCATTTCAGGGGAGCAGGGTGGCGGGGTGGGGGGCCCTTACTAGGTTTCTCTCATCTTCTGGACAAATTGCCTTATACTAGCCAAAGAGGCCACTGTATACTTTTGTGGTTCTTCTGACTAAGACATACCATTAGCCTTGATCTGGGACAAGAATTCCAGGCTCTGACATCCCACTGAGTCCCTTGTCATGGAACAAGCCAGCCAAGGCTTGTTTGTTGACTTGTAGCAAAGTACTCTTGCCTGGAAAATCCCATGGATGGAGGAGCCTGGTAGGCTACAGTCCATGGGGTCACTAAGAGTCGGGCATGACTGAGTGACTTCACTTTTCACTTTCATTCATTGGAG
Source organism: Madoqua kirkii (assembly GCA_006408675.1). Lineage (NCBI taxonomy): Eukaryota > Metazoa > Chordata > Mammalia > Artiodactyla > Bovidae > Madoqua > Madoqua kirkii. The sequence continues at coordinate 39,097 of SJYC01053199.1, read as the reverse complement.
AAGGAAATGGCAACCCACTCCAGTATTCTTGCCTGGAGAATCCGAGAGACAGAGGAGGCTAGTGGGCTGCCATCTATGGGGTCGCACAGAGTCGGACACGACTGAAGTGACTTAGAAGCAGCAGCAGCAGCAGCAAAGCTCCATAAGGTTGGAAGGGGGCCTTAATGGGTGCCAGTCCGGAACATCTTCTTACCCTCTGCCTGGAATTTTCCTGTGCCTTTTTTATCACTTCATTCCCAACACCTATCACATCACCTGGCACATACTAGGTGCTAGAAAATATCTGTTGAGTTGAAGAACAAGTGTCAAAAGAGGTCCCTTCAGAAATCTCCTGAACCCATCTTGTTGCTCAGAAACCTCCATCTCTGATATACAAAGCAGATGTCCCTCATCTTTGGTGAGGACCAGAAATACTCTGAGTTATTTTACTGACCCCACTTCCTAAGGTAGGAATCATCTCCATAATAATCTTGTGGTTAATGACCCTGAGGGAGGGGACTCACACTCAAGAGATAGCTCTTGCTTGCTCTTGGCCTAACAAAGGATCAGTGGACATGACCTCTCTGGTTAAGATGTGCTTCTTCCTGAAACTGTATTATGTGCATGTCTAACACCTCCCTTATTGTGGATGCGAGTATTCAATCAGTGGAAACCAGGGACGGTGCACGAACTTTCAACCTGACACAGAACCACAGAAAGGGCACCAGAAGTCAGGTCTCAAGAGCTGCTAAGACAAAAGTCAAGCAAGAGCATTCAAACTCAGTCAACAGCAGCAGTCATGGAAGGAATCAGGCCAAAGCAAGGCAGGCTGAGAAACCAGGAGGGCCCAAAGTGAGATGTGGAGTGAGAAGTGATCTGAAAGAAGCTGGCATGGAAGACCTTCAGTTGATTCCTAGATTGTACTAGTACAGGTGGGCTAAGTTTCTATAGATGCACCTTAGCCTCTGGGTGAGGCTTGCAGGCTGAAGATGCCCAAAGATCTTGGTCTCTGTGGCCATCTCTGTGGGAATATTCCAGCGTTCAGGACAGCTCCAGCCCACAGTTAGCTGGCACCAACCAACATGGAAGCAAATGAGCGCTGGACAGATGGCAGGGGGCGAAGTGGAAGCAAAGAGACACTTAGGAGTTTACTGTGACGGCCCAGCAAACGGCTGAAGGAAGGTGCTAAAAGTGAACAGAGAAGTAGATGCATCCAGGGCATGCTTTAGAAAGAGTCTCAAGACTTTTTCTTTATGGATTAGTTGTGTGGAAATAAGGGAAAAAGAAGAATCAAGTATGACCCCTAAATGTGAGGCTTTGAGCAACTGGTGACTGGCTGTGCCATTTACTGAGAAGATTAGAGAATGAAGAGGCTTAGACTTTGGAGACATGAATTAGGACTTCAAGAGATTCCTGACTTCAGGCTTTGTTTGGATATGTACTTGTTAAGTTTAAGACAGGTCTTAGACATTGGAGATGTCAAGTAAGCCACTGAGTATAAAATCTGATATTCAAATAAATTAGGGCTCGCTTAAAACTCTTGGAAGACATGAACTTATAGGTGGTATTTAAAACTGCTGTGCTGGAGACACTTAGTAAGAGAAGGGAGAAATAACAAGGAGTTATCCCAGGACCAAGCTTTGGGTACCACAACACAAACAGATCAAGCAAAGGAAAAGACAGGAAAGGAGACAGAGGAGGGAGTGGTGGGCAGGAAGAAAACCAGGACGGTTCTATATAGTCACAAAGGACAAGAGGAGAAAATATTTCAAGAGGAAAGAGGTACTAGGTAACAGCTAGTTACTAGTAAACTCTGGAGAGAGAACGTGGGGACAGAAAGGGGATGAAGGGAAGAGAAAGACTTACTTTTCACTGTATGCCTTTTGTACCTTTTGAATGTTGTACCAGGTGCATATATTACCTATTTGAAATACAAATAAAATAATTTAGAAGGAGGAGGAAGAGCAGAAGGAAGATGGTTAGCAGATCTGAACCCCTTCAGTTGAGATGCTGAGTGAGCCACACTTAAGTCCGAGCTGGTGGAGTCAACTGAATCTGTTCCTTTTTTTCCCTTATGGTTGTTTTCATTATTTTATCTGCTTCCACTTGCTTTCAAATCTTGGAGCTGGGACGAGGAAGCATCAAGGAAAACTGTGCCCCAGGCATTTGGAGAACTTCTCCTAATAAGGCACTTGGGTGCCAGATGTTATCCAAAACCCAAAGGCCAGCCTTTCAGGACAGACTGGCAGCTGGACACCACAGGATGAACATATGCTCCAACACAAGACAGGCAAGGAGATGGAAGGCAGAGGTTAACACAGACGAGGTTGACGGAAAGGAAAAATGATACCGGTTTCGGAAACATGAGTTTGAGAAGATGGCAGAAGGGCAACAAACATTTGCCAAGCCCCTACTATGTGCCAGGCTCTGTGTTGGGTGCTAGGAACACAGTAACATGGAACAAAGTAAAACTAACACACAGAAAGGCCCGCAGAAGTGTGGGACCACAGCCCAGGAGAGTGGCCTGGGCCAGATAAGTCACCTTCCTTTTACAACATGTTAAGGCTCCCTATCGCTCTCAGGATAAAGCTCTAACTTCTAGACCCTTCCCGATCTGGCCCCTGTTCACCACTCCAACTCCCTCACTCACCCTCACAATGAACCACTTCAGCTCTCCCTTCTCACCTTCAGCCCATGCTATTCCCAGCACCTGGAATGACCCCTTCCCTGCTTTCTCAACCTCAGATCTCACTTCCTAACAGTTTCTTAAAACCTAAAACCACCTTTCCACCACACCACCCAGCTGAGTTATAAACTTCTCCTTTGTCCTCTTAAAATGCCTTCCATATCTCACTAATATACATCTTATTTATCTGTGTCTCTAGAACCCAACCCAAGGCCAGTGATAAAGCGGTGTGCAAAGACTAAGGTCTAAAGGGAGCTCATCCCCAAAGCTGAGGAACACTGCTGCCTTCTTGTTGCTGGCACCCTTCAGTCCCCACCCAAGGATATCCCTGAACCCACATAATTTCCTGGGGTTACTAAGCCTCATGGGAAGTCAGGACCATGGGACAAGGAGGAGGCAAGGTGAGAAGTTGGAGCTCTGGAGGAATGCCCTGGACAACCCTCCAATAGGCTTGCTTCTAGAGAATTAACCAGAGAATTTAGAATCCTTATAGGCCGAGGACTTCCCTGGTGGTCCAATGGATAAGACTCCACCTGCCAACGCAGAGGACATGGGTTCAGTCTGGTCCCAGAAGATTCCACATGCCTCAGAGCAACTAATCCTGCACACAGCTACTGAGCCCAAGAGCCACAACTACCAAAGCCTGTGCTCTGCAACAAGAGAAGCCGCCACAGTAAGACAGGCCCACACACGGCAACAAAGCGTAGCCTCCACTCACTGCAACTAGAGAAAGCCCGTGTGCAGCAGCGAAGACCCAGCACAACCAGAATAAATACATTAAAAAAACACACTTTAACAAAAAGAATCCTACAGGCCCATATGAGATTCCAAAAGATAATCAAATTTTTAGAGGAAACATAAAGAAGATCCTTGCCTCCCTTCCCCCAACCTCTAAAACAGGGCTGATTGGAGAGCTTCAGCTGTCATGGGGACCACTCACAGCTGCCACTCCCTGGCAAGGTGTAACTGTGCCCGTTCTGTCTCATCTCACCACACCCAGAGATCTCTCCTGGTTAGGACTCCGGCTTGCAGGACCAAGTTCCTCAGGCCCCACTGGCTGTATCTAGATGCACATGGGCACATCAGGCCTGGTTCTGATCTTGCCTAACCAGGCTTCAGCTCTCATAATCGCAGCCCAGGCCTAGACACCAGATTCCTCTGGTTTAATCAGAAAGGTTGTTGGGTAATTACAGCATGGCTCCCGAAGGATTTTCTTGTCTCACAGAGAGAGTCAAGGCTCACAAACAAGCTCTCTGGGATTTGGCCAAAGACCTAAAAAGATATTCCTCCTAATAGAGACCTCGGATCTGACGGGAGTCAAGAACCTAGAGCCCAGAGCCATTTCTGGGCAAGTCCCCAGCATGTTCTCACCCAGAGGGCTGCCAGGCCTGGAGAGGAAGTTCTCCTGTCCTTCACTCTCAGGAAAGCCTATCACTGAGGGCTCAACAGCAGGGCCAGCACACTTTTCCCTGTGTAATTCTCAACTCATTCAAAAGCACATAACACCTCTGAATGCTGGGCCTCAGGGGGAGGGGAAGGGGAGTCTGATACAGTCCAGAGCGCCTGTCCTCAAGGAACTCACCCTGGAGAGAGACATCCGGTCGAATCCTCACTTGAAGGGATTTCTGTTCCTCTCAGTTCTCAGAGGCCAAATCCCACTCACTTTTTTGTTCTCTGTGTCCTGTTCTTTAAATCCTGCTCAGCTCAAGCTTGTGCTTGGTCCTCTGCCGTTACCGCTGGCACCACACACCTGGCCATCCCACTGACATGGCCACTATGTCCCAACCTCCCTCCTGCTAACAGACAGGAAGAAATCCTCTCCCTGTGATGGAGAGGGCCAGCCTGCCCAGTATATGAGAGTGGCAGGAAAACTCAGCAGCATTTTCTTCCCTTCAAACCAGAACAGAGAATTGACCTGACCTTGACCCTACAATACTGAAGAATTTAAGAAGCTCTGATCTACGCAATCACTGATATTGGGGGGAAAGGAGGGCAACAGTCAGGTTGGACACCAGTTGCCCAAAGCCTCCTCTTAACAGGAAAGAGCTTGCCTATCACTGAGTGTTCTCTTACCCTCTTCATAAGGTGTAGGGACTGAAATTATGATAGAAGAGGAACATGTACTCCCAGAGGGACTAATGACTGGGCTGCAGCCTACAAGACTCTACAGGGCTATCACCAACCAAGACATAGATCACCAACCAAGATGTAGAACAAGACTAGCCTTGGGTTTGTGCCGCAGCATCTGACCAGTCCCTGGCTGGCTTCTGACCACCGTGATTAACCCTGCATCTTCCAATAGGAAGAGACACCACACCCCGGTACCAGGCTTCTGATGGCAGGCTCTAGACTTTCCCTCTAGCTTACCTGGACCCACGGTGTCTCCTAAGGGTCCCAAAGTGCCTCCTGTAGATCATGGCCTCTGGCCTACCAGGTGACCTGCTGACCTCTAGCTGTGCCCCACCCCAGCCACCCTTAGGCTGTTTTCCACACTGGCACAAGGCTGGAAGGCCAAGCAGCCAGAGATGGAGAAGCAGCTCTGGCCCCTCCTGCCCTGGACAGCATCAACCCACCTTGACAGAGATGTGGCCATGGGCCTGGGGAAGGTGGGCAGCCAAGAACCAGTCCCCAGGTAAGGGGCTGCTGACGTTAAAGATGCCGGAGGTGCGGTTGGGCAGTGTCCAGCTGAGAGTCAGTGAGAAAACTCCAGGCACAGCTGTGTCCCCTGGGAAGTGTGTGTGCAGGGGATTGATGACAGGGGGTGCCCCAGACCGGAAATACCTGGGGGACCAGAAAGAAGAGAAAAGAGATGGGAAATGGGGAAAAGAAAGAAAGAAATGTCACTCATCGCCAGTAAAATAAATGGATTCCCTCTACTGACCCACACAATAAAATGTTTCCAGGTCAGGGGTCAGACATAAGGGGAAAAAGATCAGCTTGGGCATTCATGTAGTCATACAGAACTCAGGAATGGTCCAGAGACAGATGTCTTGGCCTTTAGCCAGTCACACTTCAATCTGGACAAAGGCCAAGGGTTGGGAAGGCAGCTTAGATACTCATAAGGTCTCATTTTAGTGTGGAGAGTGGCCTGGGGTTGGCACGGGGTCAGGAGGTTAACTCAGACACTCACACGGTCACACTCTGGTCTGGGCAGTGGTCCCCAAAGGTCCCTCCCTGCTCTTTGAAGATGATGAGATTCCACACGGCCAGGAACGTGTCTTCAGGCACGTGGAAGTGGAAGAGCTCGGTGCTGGCAAAGGAGCGGAAGGGACTCAGCTTGCGGGGTGAGCAGGTGGAGTAGTCAGTCAGGAAGAGGCCTCCTGGGGAGCAGACGGTAGAGAAAGGAGAAAGTAGGACAGGCCATTCCCAGCCACCCCCAGGCCCACCAGCTGCACCCCCACAGCACCCACTCAACAAACTGGGCCTCCTGCTGCCCTTGCCATCATCTGCTTTAACCCTTACACTGACTTTGGGGGAAATGACCTCCCTTTACAGGTAAGGAAACTGAGGCTCAAACCTTGATCTGTCTCAATCCAAAACCAGACCCTTTTTATAATCCCCACGGTTGCCCCTCACTTAGAAGCCATTGTTCTCCTTTTACCAAGCCTAACAAAACAGGTGTGGGTGGGCATGAGTACGTGCGTTATGCACGTGCATGTGCGTTCACACAGTGGCATGAGTTCACAGGCTACTGAGCAGCCTGGAACTCCACCTGTGGGCTTGGGAGTCGGCATGGGACTGTGAAACTTCCTTGTTTATTTTCTTCCCCTTTCTGTTCCCCTGTGGTCAGGAGCAATAAAAATTCTCAGAAGCTTCACAAGAGCTGTCTGTACACTGGCTTAGGGCAGCAGTGGGGAGGAGAAGTGTGGTGAGGCTGCAAGGGGCCTGCTTGGGTGGCAGAGGCAAGGACAGGAGCTGGCAGGCCACACAAGAGCCCCAGTAGAGGAGTAAAGGAGAGGACAGCAGGGCCTCTGGGATTCAGAAGCGGGGGCTGGGGATGCTTCCCGGAGGAAGGCCCAGGGAAGCAGTCAAGTGGTGAGACAGTAGAATCTCAAACTGCTTGGGAATATTCATATCCAGTGAAGCCAGGGGTGGGAGGTGGGAAGGATGTGGTCCTCATAGCTGAAATGCCTAGATACCTGATCATGGCCGTTAGGAGCAGAGTGCAACAGGTGAGCAGGACAATCTGGTGTAAGCAACTGCCAGGCAAACACACAGGCATCAGGGCTGCTATCACAGTGAAAAGAACCCAGTGGCTCAGCTGGATAGAAAAGGGTCCAGAAAGACAAAAAGGGCCCCAAAGGACAAAACGTTCTGGGGAATCTGACTGCTCTGCAGACTGAACACCAGCCCCAGCGAAGCCCAGAAGGATGCGCTCAGGACAGATGAGAAGGTCGGGGACTTTAGCAGCTTCAGAACAAGAGTAAGGGCAGTGGGTAAGGGAGACCCTGAAGTGGATTTTTCAGCCACAGAGGAAGTACCCATGGGCCTTGCCTATGCTGACGGTCTCTCCCTCTGGAGATGGGAGATATAACTCCAAAATGAGGCATGTGAAATAACAGAGAAGAAGCATCTGGAAAGGCAGGCTGCTGATAGAAGGAACATGGGTCAAGGTTGGCCCCACTGAATTTCAACAACCTCAAGTCACCCTGCAGAGAGCCATCCTCTGTAGGTGGAGGTCACTGGCCCTAGATGGGCCTGTGGTCTTCAAAAGTTGCAGTCACACACGAGGCTAGTCTGTGCAGTTCAGATCACATAATCGCTCTCAACTGTCAGCAAGAAAGACCCGCCACCTTGCAAGTTGAGCACTGCCCAGGAACCGAAAAGGCTCACAGAGCAGCAGTGATGTATTCAAAAGGGATGAAGGGAAATGAAACAAGTGATGGGGAAGAAAGGTTTCCTAGGAGCCCTGGCAGTGACAACGGTGAGGCAGAAAGCCAAGAGCTGAAGAGCCTGGATACTATTATTACAGGAAAGCAGAGTACTGAGCACCCCCTGTTGGAATTAGGAAAGGGCTCCTCCTTCTTCTTGTCAAGGCTGGTACCAGGGATAGGTCATTGGATGGGCCATTGCCAATGTTAGAAAAAATGGTGGCCAGGCCCCCCAGTGCAGGTTCTCAGAGAGTTGATGGTGAAAGTAGCTAGTGACCTTTAGGAAATAATGGACAGATATGCACAAAGAGCTCTGTGATTAAAGGAACAATGGCATGGCCTGCAAAACTGAGGAACTAGTTAAGCCACCCACAAGTGGCTAGGGCCTACAGAGGTCACAGAATAGGCTGGTAGGAAAGGGGAGTAAAAAGCACCTGGGGATGCTAGGAAGAAACAAGAAGTTCTGAGGGCAGATGTCTGAGAAAGCACCTAGAGCCCTGTTCACTGCAGGCTTTGGTCTGGGCTGTCACTAGGCCTACAGCTCTGTGTCCCAGAGGAAGCAGGAGGAAGGCTCTCACCAAGCTCAGATGAACCTGTCCTGGATGCACCAGCACTTCTAAATGAGGCTAGGGTGATTTTCCATCACCACCTGAAACACACACAGACACACATCCGTGGGCTCAGGCTGGCCCTGCTAGTGACAGCACTCAGTAGAACAAAAAGGTCATTTCCTGTAATGGCAAGGCATGCCTGGGTTATGCAACTGCAGTCAGACAAGTCCAAGGAAAAGATCCAAGGTGTGCTGAGACTGACAGTGCCATTGCAGTCCCGTGACACCGCTGGACCCTCTTCAGGGAAACCTCTCCCCATCACCAGGTCACAGAGCACCCCTGAAGGCCAGTGACCATTAACTGTACTCAAGGTGGCCTTGCCTGCTGTGCAGCCTAGTCAGTGCTCTTTTTCAGCCTCATTACAATCCCTCGAAGCACTTGAACCTGCTTCTGGGCAATCAAGTTTTAATCCACATCTTTCAGTTTTCTACAGCTCCGTGACTGATAATCACCTTCCTCTCCTAATGGGCTCACAAACAAAGAACCTAGGGTGGCAGGGATACAAACTAGGAACTGGGCTCAATACAGTGGACTCCCCTTCACCCAAACTGAAAAACTGACCTGGCTTTTGTCTCGGCTGAGTGCCCGCTCTGCAAGCAGCAGTAATCAACCCTGCGCAGTTACCAGCACTGAGCCCTTCAAGGAATCTGGCTGGGGGCAGATGGATTACTTATATATATTGTGGGAGGCACCCAACACTGCCTCCAACCAAGGAGCTATCCACTTGGAGGTGATACTTTGGTGATCTGTCTGCAGGAGGAGCAACAGCTGAAGAGGAACATGCATGGGGCACAACACGTACCTCTCCCTCACACAATAATATAGACACAAGGACACACAAGCTCACACAACACAACATACGTATGCCTACGCTTACCAACACACAAACGTGTACACACTACACATGCCCAGCATTCCCACAGATCCCACAGGTACACACACAGACACATAAGCACCCAGATACCCATGAGAATCTACACAGAGCTCACACCTCTGCAGGAGCAGTGACTTTTGGCATGCATCTCCTCGAGATTATACTCTGAATGCAGCCTGCTACCTCCAGCTGCTCTGCTAGATGTTTTTGCCAAAGACTTCCTCAGGCACCCCCGTATCCCCTCCAGAGTGCTACCCACCAGAGACAGCTGGGGGCTAGGGCCATGAAGATCACCAAAATGTACACATTAAGATGTGCATTTTTGTACATTAAATATACCTCAGCAAAGCTGGAAAAATAGAACTTAGCCTAAAAGAGCCCACAAAACATCAATTGACATTTGAATTAAAAACAGATCGCAAAAAATAAAAAAGCACAATAGAGTATATGAGGTAAAAAGTATTCTAAAATATTAAGGGAGCATCTGGAAAGAATGGCTGATGACAGTGCTAAAATTAGCTAAGAACTAACCAAAGAAAAGAAAAAACAGAAGACATTCTAGGAAAAGCTGCAAAGGCCAGATCCATTTCAGAAATCGTCTGCAACAAGCACATGTCCAGCCTATAAATTCTTCCTGTGATGATATGCATTTCCTTTCCTGCCCTCTTATTTTAGTTTCCATTCAGGAGTATCCTTGATAAGAAAGAAGTAATTATTTTCATGTTTGAATCTAACAGTATAATAACTGAGATTCCTTCCACTGAACTGTATTTTGGTTTTAATTTAAATGCTTGAGAAATTGTAGGTAGTCTCTTAAAGTGCAGTTGACAAGTAGTACATTCTTCATTCTGATGTCCCAGGATTCTAATATGTTGGGAATCCACATGTTGATGGGCTTATAGTTTAAAAAGCTGTGTAATAAAATGCAATTGGACAGTCACTTAGTGAATTGCATTGCAGAGAGTGTAAAATGAGCCATTGATAGAGAGTGCTCTCTTTTGTGAACACTAGTGTCCCTGTGAGATGCCTTGTGATCAGAAATGCAGTGTCCAAATTTACCTATGATAATAGAATAATTTGAAGTTAACTTTGTATGAGAGATCGTGAAAATTAACACTCTCATTGGTGCTCCCAGCAGAAAGTGTCCACACACGTGAGCCAGTTTAGCTCTCTTGCATTGCTTCAGTCAGAACACATGGGTGCCCTTGAAACACATTACTGCCATTTGGGAAACTTGGAACATAATTGAGAGATGGACATATTATTTCTTCAAATAAACATGAGTTGTAAAACCTAGTATCATATCTGCGAGGAACATTATTCCTATGATCTTAGTATAAAATGACAGTGCCATTTAGGATAAGAAAACAGATTGAACTCTTTAAGAAATTACTTAGAATAAATTTTTAAAATAAGTAATAGAACACATACTGATCATTTTAAATTTAGAAGTCTATAGGGAAAATAAGAGAGTATCCTTATTATTAAAAATATAAAATATATTAAAATTTAATTATTAAAAATATATCTTGGGAATGATAGCATTATATATTTGTATCTTTTGATCATTCCAGGCAATGCTGATCCTGAAGGCCAGGGTTACTGCCAAGCAGGATTTAGTCTGGATTTTTATAAGGTAAATTCTTTTGGTCTTATAGCTTCTAAAATTTATTTTATCTGTTTATTTTTTTTTTACCCCCCGCCTCTCATTCCTACTTCTATCTACCCCCTAATAACTGCCACCATCAAGAGAACATGTAGGTATATACCTAACCTGTTTTGGCAATTTAAATTTTTTTGTTTGTAAAAATCTATGCATGTGATAATCTGTTAATAGAAAAGAAATACACATGTTGAAAAACAACAGTCTTTTTAAATGAAAATCGCAAAAACTTAGTAAAGAAATATGTTTCTAAAAAGATCACAAGAATCTATAATTTTTATCTCAGCTGTAATTGGATGCTTAGATTTCACATTACTGTTGAAATTCACATATCCTTTCACAAAATTAAAAAAAAGAGATATCTAGTAAGAATATAGGAGGCAAAGATGTCATGGTTTTGAAAAATATATAAATCTCAACATCTAAATTCTTACTTTCTTTGTCTTCTGTGTTTTTCCTCATTGAAAGTTAAGGATGCGGGATATGGAAGGTGGGGTGATAAGTAAAACAGAAAATTTTTATCTGGAGTTTTCACAGTCTCTCTTGGGAAAGGATGAGTTTGCAGATGTGTAGGAAAAGATAGGCATAACTGTGACCTTGAAATAAACAGGAACCGAATTTTCTTTTCATTGCTATAGTCTAGAAAGACCATGTCTGCTTAACTGTGCATCATAAAACATGTAGATCTTTTGCTTACCTGAAAGTGTTAGTTGCTTCAGTGGTGTCTGACTCTTTTGTAACCCCATGGACTCTAGCCCGCCAGACTCCTCTGTCCATGGATTTCTCCAGGCAAGAATACTGGAGTGGGTTGTCATTTCCTTCTCCAGGGGATCTTTCCAACCCAGGAATCGTACCCAGGTCTTCCACATTGCAGGAAGATTTTTTTACCATCTGAGGCACCAGGAAACCCCTTTGCTTATCTGAGGCAGTGCCAAAAGCCTGAATATATATATATTCTCAGGGGAGAAAATTTTACTTACCTAATTGAATCTAATTAAAATTATTTAATGTGATAACACATAAATAACAAAGCTATAAAAGGAAAGAAAATGACTTACATAACTCAGATATAAGGGCCACTTTTAAAAATTACTTTATGTATGCAAATTGTTTGGGCAATGCTTATGAACAGTGATTTCTCACCCAAACACCAATACAGTATACTAACACATATATATGGAATTTAGAAAGATGGTAATGATAACCCTGTATGCGAGACAGCAAAAGAGACACAGATGTATAGAACAGACTTTTGGACTCTGTGGGAGAAGGAGAGGGTGGGATGATTGGGGAGAATGGCATTGAAAAATGTATACTATCATGTAAGAAATGAATTGCCAGTCTAGGTTTGATACAGGATACAGGATGCTTGGGGCTGGTGCACTGGGATAACCCAGAGAGATGATATGGGGAGGGAAGAGGGTGGGGAATTCAGGATTGGGAACTCATGTACACCCATGGCGGATTCATGTAAATGTATGGCAAAACCAATACAGTATTGTAAAGTAAAAATAAAAAATAAAATAAATAAAATGACTGGCTTTAAAAAAATCTCAGTTTTTCAATTGTTATTGCTGTTTCTGTTTTGTAGAATGGAGACCTTATAGTTGGAGGCCCTGGAAGTTTTTATTGGCAAGGTATGTCCTGTTAGCAGAGAAGAAATCCCCTTGGTTGTTTCTAACAAGGAGATGAAACAGAAGTAACATCAAGTGCTAACTTTTTATTATGTTAATTTTATCTCCAAATTGTTAGTTTCTCCAGTGAAGGAAGCATCATTTCAGTTTGCATTGATACTTTGTGATATAAATGATACTTTACAATACTGTGACAACTACATTCCTTTATTCAATAAATGCATATTGAGGCCATGCCAGACTTTGTGCTGGATGATGAGGATACAGTAATGAGTAGGAACTTGCAGAGGTTACCATCTGGGACTTTTTGGCCAGCCTAATGCTTGAGAAACTCCAGGCACGATACTAGCAAGGAAAGGTATGGCAAGACAGGGCTATGAGAGCATAGGAGGCTTCTCTGGGCTGGTCCCATGCAGGGGTGTTGTGTCCTCTGAATGCTGGCTGACAGATGACATAACCTGTGCTCTGCAGTGAAAGCACCAAGTCCTAACCACTGGACCACCAGAAAAGTCCCATGAGTATGTTTCGGTCTTTTGTAACTGAATAGGTGTAGGTGGATCCTAGTCCCTGAGATGGAGAACACTGGAAGATGAAAGACGATGGGGTGGGAGGGGGCTGGGGAAAGCAGATGATGAGTTTGCTTTTGGTTATGTTGAATACGAACATGTTTGAGATGTCCAGGACTTTTCATATGAGTATTTAGATATGTGAGCTTTAACTCAGAGAACATATCTAGGCTAAAATAAGAACTAGCATACTGGTGATAACTGAAGCCAGGAATGGGAATGGGATGCCTAAAGAGAAATTACAGAGAATACAGACAATTTGGCTGTCGAGTTTAGAATAAAGATAGAGTAGAACATGAGAGAGATGAATAGCTGAGTGAAGTGTTTTCTGTTTTTAATGGAAGACACCTGATCATGTTTAAAAAGCCAGTGTGAAAGATACAGGAGAGATCGATTTATGGTAGAATTTTACATGAAATTGGAGAAGGAAATGGCAACCCACTCCAGTGTTCTTGCCTGGAGAATCCCCGAGACGGAGGAGCCTGGTGGGCTGCTGTCTATGGGGTCGCACAGAGTCGGACACGACTGAAGTGACTTAGCAGTTTACATGAAATTACGGTACTGTTTAGCTTAATTCGTAAGTGTACGAATTAAGTGTACGAATTAAGTGTACGAATAAATATCAAAGAATTAACCTTTGAAGCCTTTAAACATTATTTTATAAACTGGAAAGTAATATATTTTGTGTAGTGGCTGAATAAAATGTGTGTGTTTGAAAAGATTTTGTTCTAAGTCACTTAATTTCACAGAATTCTTTCTTTATGTTGAAAAAAGGGTATTATACCAATGACAGACTGAAAATCAGCCCTATCAAGGGCACAGGGATTTGTCTGAGACAGATACTTTAAATTTTTACTCAGTCTTAAGATTATATCTATAGAAGCAACTAAAGGAAATAAGCAAAGACAGTGTGTTCATGGAAAGAGGGAGGGGGTATTCAATTTTTACCCACAGAAAATTGGCACATTCTACAGACATTGTTCAGAAACGCATGTGTAAATACAGTCATCTTAATATAAGAGCAATCATTTCAGTCACGGCCACTTGAAGATAGTTATGGCCTGGTTTAACAGTTTTATTCTTTTGGAACTTCAAACAGAAAACTGTGGGAATGGGTGAATTCCCAAGGAATAATTTGGCTTTAAGTTCAATATTCAGTGTTAGTCTCTTGAAAGCAGTCCTCCAGTTTTCTCCCAAAGAACATGAGATCACACTTTTCCCTTAGATGTCCATAATACATATGGGAATGCATAAAAGTTTTAGTGGAACATTGCTGGCCGTCTTTTTGATTCATGTCTATGTCAATACAATCATGTTTCAAGACTTCTGATAGTGACTTTATTTGGGGAGATTAGCCAGTGTTCTTATCATATCAGTGTTGGTGGCCATGGATTCTCTTTTTGCTAAAACTCTCTACTTACTGGGCCTCGCTGCTTTCCATTGTCTTACTTTTATGTTTTGTGCATATATTTTAGCATAAAGTGTGAATGACTTAGAGATTATGCAATTTCTTCCTTTAGCTTAAGCTGATATGTTTTACAATCTATTAACTTGTAAGTGATTTAGAGCTAATACATCTGTATTCAGAGAACACAAAAAGTATTACTAGAAGGCCGAAAAGGATCTTGTTTGTAATGCAGAATATTCCAACAGCAAAACCCCATGACCTTAGTGAATGTACTCAAACTCTTTCCAGAGGTCCCCAACATTTTTTACGCCAAGGACCGGTTTCATGGAAGATAATTTTTCCACAGACTGGGGGTGGGGGATGGTTTCAGGATGATTCAAGCACAATAGAGTTCACAGTCTTATGAGAATCTGATGCCGCCACTGATCTGACAGGAGGCAGAGCTCAGTTGATAATGTGAGCTATGGAGAGCAGCTATGAATACAGATGAAGCTTCACTTGATATCCTGCCTCTTACCTGGGGCTCAGAGACCCCTACTTTAGGTCACAGTTTCCCCACCTGTAACAAGATATATTTTGGCCGGGTGATCTCAAAGCTAGAGGGTGTTTCCTATAGCCAGAATAGTCAAGAATAAAAATTTAGTCAAGTAAATTTTGCCTACAGGTGTCTTTACTCTTAGATATGTTTATTATTTGGATGTGGAAGAAGTATGTAAAGGCAGGAGAAAACAGATACAATTAAAGGGTACAGGATTAACAGATGCAGACTACTATATGTAAAAATAATAAGTAATAAGGATATACTAGATAGCATAGAGAATTATACCCATTATCTTATACTGATCTCTGAAATATCGAATCACTATGCTGCATGCCTGTAACGAACATAGTATTGTAAATCAACTATATTTTGATAGAAAGAAGGGGAAGGTGAGATGAATCGGGAGATTAGGATTGACATACATCCACTACCATATGTAAAACAGATAGCTAGTGGGAAGCTGCTGGGTAGCACAGAAAGCTCAGTTCAGTGCTGTGATGGCCTAGAGGGGGTGGGGTGGGAAGGAGGTCCTAGAGGGGAGGGGATATTTGTATACACATAGCTGATTCACTTCATTGTACAGCAGAAACTAACACAACATTGAAAGCAATTATACTCCAAGAAGAAAACAGAAAAAACATGTTATATTAAAAAATTACATAGTTCATCTTTGGTCTTTCAGCATGGAAAGCTCTAAGCAGCTGTTAGCGACTTTACCTTGCAATTCTAGAGCAAGGCATGGAAATTCACTGTCAAAAATGCAAAGCAATCTCATGATCATTTTCAAGAGCATGAATGTTGTTCAAATGCCTTGTGTCTGCGGGGGAGGGCCTGACTCACGCATTCATTCAGTTAACCTATTAATCTGTTCGAGCACAGGTCAGGTGATCACGGCCAGTATTGCAGATATCATTGCAAACTACTCATTCAAGGATATCCTAAGGAGACTGGCTGGAGAAAAGCAAACAGATGTGGCTCCAGCTTCCTACGATGACAGTTACCTTGGTGAGAGGCATTGCTTGAGATATTTGTGATTTCTCAAAAGAAAAGTATATGAAATGTTGAGGCAAATTTTATCCCTCACTTATCTGATAATATATGGCACCTTACAGAAATTTTCTTACTAGCTTGATATGGACTCTCTGTCTTTTGATTCAGTTGTTATGTATAATTGACATAGTTTGATAGCTATTTTATAGGCTCCCTGACAGTCTATCGCACATGAAATATTTTGCCAGTTGTAGATATTGTGTATCAGTGAGGATGCCCTGTGCTACCTGGGCAAAACGATGGTAGTCTTTTCCAGTTTCTAGAAAGAACAACGGAGAAAGCAATGGCACCCCACTCCAGTACTCCTGCCTGGAAAATCCCATGGATGGAGGAGCCTGGAAGGCTGCAGTCCATGGGGTTGCTAAGAGTCAGACAAGACTGAGTGACTTCACTTTTACTTTTCAGTTTCATGCATTGGAGAAGGAAATGGCAACCCACTCCAGTGTTCTTGCCTGGAGAATCCCAGGGACAGCGGAGCCTCATGGGAACAAAAAACTTTCTAGTTCCTGAAACGTTCTCAAAATGTACAGCCACACAATGCCGTTTCATCACTATTGTTTCTTGGTATTATATTGGCATTTTGATTCCTTAATGAACTTTAAAAAAGTGTAGTTCTCTTTTATCACCTTACCTCATTTTAGAGCCAAGTAAAATTCGTGGGGAATTATCATCGAAGGTTCAAGTACAAATTGACACTTGCTACGGGCACTTGTCATCTACCTCTGCAAGGCTTAACCCTCTGCAAAGCTTAACAACTGCTGCAGTTGCTGACCTTCAACACCCTCCCTGAAAGGAATTCAGGGTGGAGAGCAGAAATGAGGCACTCTATAGTCTGGGAAAACTGGCGGAACAAGTCTTCAGATAGTTAGATATTCTCAGGAGATGATTTTATGAGCCCCAGTTCCTGTATCTCCTCATATCTAGAAAAGCATGAAATTCCTTCATGGTGACGACTGCTGCTTTTGACTAGCGGAAACCTTCAGTGAAAAATTATGTGCTTGACTGCATATAGACTCCCCCTTCACCAAAATCACATATATACTGACCTTCCTTCCGCGCTCTTTGGAGCAGTTGCTTAGAGCTATCTGAAATGCTGTCTTCTGAGCTATAGTCCTCATTTTGCCCCAAATGAAACTTAATTTGCAACTCTCACATTGTGCATTTTTCTTAAGTCAGCAAAGGTATAAGAAGTAGACCTTGTTGGTGATCAGAAATAGCAAAACCTGAGCGTAAGAGTTAGCCTTTTAGAGTAATGATATCGATTATGATGAACCAGCAGCTCTTGAAATGCAAAGACCACCATTCACATGTAAAGATGGGCAATGGAGCATTCCTACTTCTAAAAGGGACCTCAAAATCCAATCATGTAGCCATACTCAGAAGGCGCAGATCTATTATACTTCTCAGATTTAGTGTATGTCTTGGCTTGATTAGTTTCCTCTTTATAGAATTCTAGACTTTCATATTTGTCAGGATTTCTGCACAGAGTAGTGCTATGATAGTTCCTTCATGTTTCTAGACTATGGACTATTTGTAAAGACATCAAACATCTGATTCTCTCGTCTCTTGTCTTTAAAACAGGATATTCAGTTGCTGCTGGGGAATTTACTGGGGACTCTCAGCAAGGTGAGAGACATGGTCGAAATCAAGCCATCTGTAAAACATGGGGAAAGTAGAGTGACCTGAAAAAGCTCTTTTAGGAATGTGAATTTAAATGATTCTGAAACTTTTCATCACCATTACATTTAAATAACTTTATAGCGTTGTAGCCATATGAGGCTGCAGGCTCCAAAGTTCCTAGTATGACGGTTGGTTTCTATTTTTTTCCCCAAACTTATTTATTTTTTTTTGAAGGAAAATTACTTCACAATCCATTCCTGTTTTTTAACGAAATTCTGAATGTTTGTGGGATGTGAGAAGCAGCGGTTGCCGTGTATCTCAGATGGCATAATACCCCTTCATTTTTATTATTTGACAAGTCTGATCTTGAAATAAGTCAACTCCATTTTCTCTGGCCATGGTGTCTTTAGGTGCTCATAGTAAACATCCATACATGTATCTATACTTGTACCCGTGAAGCTGGAATGTAGTGTAAGACCTAGAGTCTCTACGCAAAACTCAACATCACCATTTGAATGGCTTTTGCAAACTTAATGTGCTTATACCTGAACTCTGATCATTCCATTTAAACGTGCTCTGCCTTCCATCAGCTCCATCTCAGTCAGTGACAATGCCATCCTCCAAGCTGCTCAAGCAGAATACCGTGCAAGTCAGCCTTGGACTCTGCTCTTTCCTCCACTCCCCACCCGTATCCAATCCATGAGCCAGTTCTGCTAACTAAACTCAAAAGACAGCCAGACTCTGACTCCCACTTGCTCCACAGCTACCACTCTCAGGTCTCCATCAACACGTTTGCAGTAGCTTCCTAACCAGTCTCCCTGCTCTCATCTTTGCCCTCCTGTAGTCTAGATCCAGTAGGCAACTGGTCCTTTAGGAACAGAAGTCACATTGTGTTACTTCTTTGCTGAATGATTCCCAATTCATTCAGTGTAAATCCTGAGTCTTCACAATGACCTAAGAGACTCTGCTCATGAGAGCCCATTTACCTTAACCTCATCTCTTTGTCCTTCACTCATCACTCCAACCATCCTGCCTTCCTTGCTGTTCTTTGAATTCTCCAGACACGTCTACCTCAGGACCTTTGCACGTGCTGTTCCTTCTGATTAGAATGTATGTCTCCCAGATCTCCGTAATATTTACTCCCTCACTTTCTTCAGTTTTCACTAACCTGTCATCATCTTGCCAAGACCTCCCCAACCACCAGGTAAATCATAACTCCTTCCTCCTTTCAATTTGAACACCCCCAGTACTATTTTAGCTGCTTAGTTCTATTCTACACTCCTCCCCTTCTAACATGACATTAATGGACTCTACTTTTCAAATTAACCGCCTCTTCCAGCTCAAGTATAAACTTTATGAGAGTAGAGAATTTTGTCTTCATTCCCTGCTGTAGCCTATAGTTGCCTGTCAATGTTGATTGAATGACTGAATTTACTGCTTCTATGTAAAAGTCCAACATCTAAACCCAAATAAATCTTCTCTGATTATTAACACTCCAAGAGCATGAATGCCCAACTCTGCTGGAGTTTAGTATGTGGGGTAGAACTAATGCTAGAATTTGTGCTATACATTTAGGAGCAGGTTTGAGGAAAGGGAAATTTGAATGGAAGGGGACTTTTTTTTTCAGACTCCCTTCCTTTAAATTAAACTAACATTTTAACCCCAAATGAATCAAAGGATAGTTTAGATTTACAGAACTGACAACTGGAAAGATCTTTGATAATCAATGAGTTCCAACTCCTGTCTTTTGCAGGTGACTGGAAAAAGTTAGGTTCAAGCACTGATCCTGGGTTTATGGAAAACCCAAGGACTAAAACCATTGCTTCCAGAATCTAGAGCCATATCATTGTGCATTGGAATATTCGGTCCCCTTTTCACCAGAGTTGCTGCTTCTATCTCTATTATCAAAGCTTCCTTCTTTGCATACTCTTGGTTATAAGGATGCCCTAGAATTCTGTTCCAGGGTGGCCAGGGTCAATCATTTATTATATGTGGTTTTTCCTTAGGTAACTGAAATTGCTTGAACACTGTCCCTTAGTGGGACAGGAGATGTTATTTTGTACACTAGCACAGGAGGCTAGTTCAGGAGACAGTGAAAACTGGAGAAACCAGAGTGAGAGGTTTAACTGACAAATCGCACACAGATCTGAAAAGGCAGGCTTATGTTCCAGAGGCTGAAACACATGGAGACTCTGGTGGAGACTGGTGATTCTCGAAGTACAACTTTGAGTCCCCTGTTTTCTTTTTCTGTAGCAGAGGCAAAAGCCAATGCAAAACCGTAACTTCAAACTTCCAGCTGTCTACATGACCCAGGATACTTACTTATTTAAAAAGTACCATCTTTAGCTGATTTGTTGAATAGCTTTAAAGTAGACTGTGTAATTTACCTTCTAAATGACTTTTCATCACAGAATTGGTTGCTGGAGTTCCAAGAGGCGCACAGAATTTTGGATATGTGAGTACTAAGAATGTGTTATAGGATATTTTGCATATGTGCAAAGAATCATTTTTTAAAATCATTTTAAAGATTTAAATCTTTGAAATCTTTTAAAGTGCCCTTAAAGATTCACACTTGTTTGCTTATGAAAAGGGAGGCTATATTCTTTTCTGATCCATGTATAGGATCAACTCCATCATTTGTGGGACCAGTATGAAGTGAAAATGCCTGGCCCCTTGTTTGAAATTCTTAAGGATCTCAGGACAGTGATAGCTGGACTATCCAAAGGATAGGGCTCATCTGAGTATAGCGCCCTGCCTGACTGCAGAGGTCACATACCCATGAAGTTAGCCCTGTCCTTGTACATAATTTGGGAGTAATTGCAGAGGACCCCGTTGTTGACATAAGCATCATTTTAATATGCCTCACACAGTAAACACAATAAGGTCGATTGTTATGTCACTAGTGTATTAGTATTCAGGGGCTGTCATAAGAAATGACCCCAAATTGGGTGGCTGATAACGACATACATTTGTTCTGTCCCAGTTCAGGAGGTTGGAAGTCTGAAATCGAGGTGTGATGGCAAGGTCATGCTCCCTCCCACACACACGGGAGAGGACTCTTCCTGCCTCTTCCAGCTTCAAGTGGCCCTGCCTTCCCTTGGCGTGTGGCAGCTTCACCCCCATCTCTGCCCCGGCCTCTGTGTGGTCTTCCTCCATCTATGTCTGTGTGTCCTCTCCTCCTTTTATAAGGACACCTGTCATTGCACACAAGGCCCACCCTAAATCCACTATGATTTCATTTCAAGATCCTTAACTTTACTATGTCACCTACAGAGACCCATAAGCTCATCTCCTGAAGCTCTGGAAAGACATGAATTTTGGAGCACTACTATTCACACCCATTACACTAGTTGCCATAAAAATAGGAAAAGAACATAAGTAGATCTTATGAAAAGAAAAGCATTTAAAATACTT
Source organism: Madoqua kirkii (assembly GCA_006408675.1). Classification (NCBI taxonomy): domain Eukaryota; kingdom Metazoa; phylum Chordata; class Mammalia; order Artiodactyla; family Bovidae; genus Madoqua; species Madoqua kirkii. The sequence goes on along the minus strand of SJYC01053199.1, from coordinate 18,180 downwards.
TTTAAAAGTCTGGTCAGCTTGTAATAACTATAGATTTTAGGCTGGCTAGGTAGAATTGAAAAGGGATATTTCTGCTATATGTATAACACTTTCAAATTTCCTTTTTTTTTTTTTTTTTTTGGCAAGAAGCCATAATCATCAATGTCCCATAATAGCATATGTACAGAAATGAAATTTAGACTGAATTTTTCATTAGATTAACTGACCATCAAATTAGTTGCTCTCAGCATTCCTGAATTCAAATATCATTTCTTTCATCCAATTAGTGACTGTGCATTCTGTCTGAAAGGATTCCAGAAACCATAAATAAAAAGTTCAATTGAATTTTTTTAAGATCATTCTATAGGCTTACTTTTTTTTTTACATATAGAGCTAACCATTTATGACTTTACACAAACATTTATAAATGATTTAAGTTATACTTTTAAAAAAGTTCTCTAGTTCTATGCCAAATGAAATAACCTATCTATTTCTCTGATTTCAGGTTTCAATCATTAACTCTACAGATATGACCTTTATTCAGAATTTCACTGGTGAACAGGTAAAGACATTTTAATGTCAAATAGTGAATGTCACTCTGAACTATTATAACATTCATATTATTCATTCATAAAATAAATATTTAGCTAGTACTTACTATGTTCTAGAAACTCTTCTGCATCAGACAAGATCCCAACTCTAACGCAGCACTACAGGGGAGGCAGTTGAGGAGATGACAGTTAATTAATAAACGAGTATGTGCCCATGATGATTTCAGATACTGCTAGGTGATGTAAAGGCAGAATGTGCTCCCTAAAAGCTAGTTGGAAGCTGCTATTTACCACACAGATCTTTGTGGTGACCTAAATGGATGAGATGGGGCATGGAGTGGGAGGTCCAAGAGGGATGGATATATGTATACATACAGCTGATTTACTTCATCATACAACAGAGACTAACACAATATTGTAAAACAGCTATACCCTAATTAATTTTCCAAAAAGCCACTAATTGCTGAAATCTGAGAACAGTCCTACTGTGTTGCAGTCCTGCATGTAATCTGCCTGGTGATTAGTTCTGGGTACCCACCTTCCCTCTGAGAAGACAAAAGCTTCTTCTGGGTTCCACATATTGGTCAGAATCAATGGGTCTGGACTCTCCTCCTGCCCTCACAGTAAATGGAACTGTCACCAACCCCAAAATATATGGAAGATGACAACGCCTCTGATTCTGGTCCCTTCTTCCCAGAGACTAGATTTTTGCCCCTTACCCACTGTCACTGGCTAGGGTCTTATTATAATGGGTAACTTCTCTGAAAGCAGGTGGCTGATATCCTGATGACCTGGGGTCACACTCATTCCCCACTCCAGGTTTTCCTGGGTCTTATGACCTGTTAAAATTTGTCACATTGTTTTTAAAGGATGAATGTGGCCCTGTTGTGTTAGGGAGGCAATTCTGAACTGAATTAGTCTCTCTAGGCCAACTTTCTCTCCTAACCACCAACCCAGGTTCCGGAGCTTCTAGAAGCGTCACATTTGAATCTGGCCAAGTGACTGTCTTGGCCTCCTGGATCCCAGGAGGATCCAGGTTTAAGATCATGAAATGCTTAGCTCTTAGCTAGACACAGAAATTTGGAATCATATATTTGTCAAGCAATTTTGATAGTTTTTTTGTTAAGAATACAGAGTATTTTTGACATTTCTGCCCCAATTGGGGCTTTAGTCTATCCATGACTGTGCAGTTTTCAACAAAGCATTTAACAATGTCTCTCATGAGACTCTTGTGGTAAATACAGAGATATAAGGCTGCGATGACTGTGCAATTGGGTGAATTTATACATTTTGAACAACTATTTTCTAGTGGCGATAATTAATAGTATATGAAAATATGGCAAGACTTCTCTCGTCTTTTTGTTTTAACATTTTTACTATTAAAAACTCCTTAAACATTGTTAAATTTGGCCTTTCTATAACTTTTCATTCTCCATACCACCTAGTTCTTCAATCTTGAACCTCAGAATTTAATACATAAATGATGAAATTCTTCTGAGTGAGATCACACAGTGCCACACAGGAATAAGAATTTCACTACATGTGTGCGGAATAAAGGAAAGACGTGGGAGAACTGAATTTCTGCGTGACACAGTCAAAGGAGGCATTCATTTCCTCAACAAAGAGAATTTTGCACCTGGTATCCCTGGCTTAGTCCATAAAAATACTGTAGACTGGATGGCTAAAGCAACAAACATTTTTTTCTCATGGTTCTGGAGTCTGAGAAGTCTAAGATTAAAGGGTAGTCAGAGTTTGAGTCTGGTGAGAGCCTGCTTCCTGGTTCACAGCCAACTTCTCACTATGTCCTCACATGGAGGAAGGGGCAAGGCAGCTCTATGGGGTTCCTTTTCTACGGACACTCATCCCATTCATGAGGGCTCCACCCTCATGACCTAATTACCTCCTGAAGGCCCCACAGCCTATAACAACTGTATAGGTTTAGAATAGAGAAGAGGTGGCAGAATAAATTATTGTGTTATACTTGTTAACTCATCTATGTATTTCTTTTGCAAAGAGTATCTGGCACCTACCCTGAGTTACACCTGATCAGACAGTACAGAAATAAGAATGAACAACACAGGCCAAGATCTCTGCCTTCCATGGAGCACACTTTACAGTAGACTATAAGCTGATTAAATTTGGAGCTGACTGGAGGCTACATAAGCTAAGGTGTTGGATGGCAGATGTGGGAATGAAAAACCCTGGCAGGCAAAAACCATGGGCCAAATCTGAAAAGATTATAAATCTTGAAAGCGTAGATTGAAAAACAAAAATATAAGAGCTAGAGTGTGGAGAGATTAGGGATACTGGTCACACTCACAAACGACTTAGAAACCTTAACAGATGATAAACTCAGTTTGAATTGATACTGAGACATGGTTTACCCCCAAATGAAAACCTTTTTATGCTTCAGTGGTACAAAGAGACCAAAGCAGAGAGTGTCTGTCCTACTTAACCTCTGTCAGTGTGCCCATGAGGTGTCATCTTTTCTTTGGTGTCACATATCTGTAAGCAAGATGGTGAGCTGCAGTCATTTCCATGTGAGATTTCATATGGAAATGGAATTAGATTTATTCTGTGATGTTCAAGATTGCAGAACTAAGCAGGAGGATTGAGGACCAGATACTATAGAAGGACCGGTCTTAGCAAAAAGTGTTCTACGAGTTGTATCTGCAAATTGAATGGGTTGATTGTTGAACATCTCCAGAGGTTGTCCGAGCAGATATCCGGGCTGCTGTGAGCAGCATTCATTATGGGTTAGGTCAGGGGTTAAACTAAATGACTCTAAGACTCTGTCCATGTCTAAGGGTCTATGAATTTAAATGCAAAAAAATGTGCTGCAATGTGACTAATCTTTCAGGGAAAATTGAGAGATGACTTTTTGAACACAAAATATGTTATTTATGGTTTTTCTTTGCAGATGGCATCTTATTTTGGATTACAGTTGCAGTATCAGATGTTAACAATGATGGGTAAGTTTATAAGAACTTCCTCACTCACTGAATATTATAGTCATCCTTAAAGATGTTATACTTTTTTCTTCATGAAATACATCCTTCTATATTTCCTCAACAAAATACAGGCTCTCTTGTTTTTTGTTGGTTTTTTTTTAGTTCATGGCAAGAGGATTTAACTACTGAAGAACTATCATCCTTTTTAATGTGTTTACCACATCTGCACTTCTAAGAAAACACTATTTTACTTAGTTTTATCTTTAATTTCATGAATTGAATAGTCCTTGGCCATTTGAAATCCATAGCCATTGAGGAATTTGCTCATCTCTCTTTTTAGCACATGATTCATTCATAAAATATTTGCACATAAATATTATTTCTCCTGTTATTGCATACTAGAGACATCCATGCAGAAGATAAAATAATAATGCTATTTTTTCAGATTATGGCAGTAAATTACAATTGAACTTGGATCAAACAGCATGATAAATTATGGTTGTGTTTAAGTCATTACTTCAAAGAAACTTATTACTAAACATCTCTCTGATCCACTAAAAGCACCTGACAAGTTAAACAAATGATTAAATAAGAAAACCAATAAATTGAGATGAACTGATTATCCATCCAACAAGTATTGTTGGAGCACCTACTATATGCCAGACATAGTTCTTGGGTGCTCAGAATGTAGCAATGAATAAGAAAGAATAGGGCTCTGCTTTCATGGAGCTTACATTTTCATAAGAAGCACAGCTCTGAAAAATCTTAACTGTGTTCCCAGATAAGCACTTTAGATACATCATTGGTAGACATCAGCTGTGACCTCAGTATAGCTAGAAATGAACTTTATTTATTATGTGATGGCCTACGATTAGAGATAAGTTTGGTGATTTTTGTATCTTTTGGAAAATATCTTATTATTATTCTTTCATTCAACATATATCTGTTGAGCATCCTTTAAACACCAGCTCTGTTGTAGCACTTAAACCTGTGTTTAAGTCTTTACGCTGTTTGGCTTTGATGAGAATCTGTTTATTAAATGTGCATTTTATTAGTTTCCATTATTTTTATAAAGAAATTCAGACTTCTAATTTACAAAAATATAAAATCATAATTTCAGTTATTTTCACCCAAAGAACTTTAATATTATCCTGAATGATGCTAAAAAAAATCAGTTATCCATGGTTTTTAATGTCATGGCCTATAAGAAAAATCAGTTTGTTGTATTATATTAAAACTAGGCATACTTGGTTGCTGTATTTCACTGTTATTAGGAGATCATGTACATCTGTGGCTGATTCATGTCAGTGTGTGGCAGGACCAATGCAGGATTGTGAAATGGAATAAAGTATTAAATTAAAAAGAAAAAAGAAAAAAATAATTTTAGAAAGGCTATAATTCCTACAATTTTTTAAATTCACAAAGCCTTTTATAGTTTTCCCAGCATTTATCAGTGATTAAGGAATGATAAGTGAACATTATTTAGCAGAGTTCTATACTAGAATTGAAATTTAATTCTTATTCTTTACCCAATCTTTAATTTTCCCAAATCTTTCAAGTCCTGGACCCAAGTGAATGTTGTGCAGTGACTCAGACTAGGGTTAAGAACATCACTGAGCTAATTGATCATTCACGGTTCAGAAGTTAGGACCCAAGTTCTATAGAATTGAAGCAGACTTTCCTTTCTCCATCTGAGGGATAATTAAGTACCAGTATATGTGAGATCACCTAGTAAACACATCATCCTATCTATCCACTACAAAACAAAAGCAAAGTCCCTACAAATGCTTCAAAACCCACCACTGGGGGAAAAAAAGGTGTCATTAACTAATGTAACCAAATTAATAAACTGGTGAGGATTTCCCCAGTATCTTTTTTATTTAAAGAAACACCCAGGTATCAGAAGTGGGCTTCAAAAATTTAGACTAAACAGTTGTGTGCATGCTGATTGGTCATTGATAGGGTCAAGCCTGGGACTGTTTTGAAAATATTCACAAGCTGCTGAAATTAATTTCAGTTTAATTATCTTAAAACAGCCAGAGCAATGAAGTCTTTCAGTGTGAACTCTGTTAGGAATTTCTGGACAAACTTAACAACAAAGGGAGATAGTATTTTCCTCTTGAACTTAAGCATATCTGTTTTTTATTTTCTTATGGCTTTTTGACCCTTTTAGTATTTATACTATTTCAGAAATTCACAGAAATACAATTTAATCCATTGGATTGTTCTAGCCTCAGCAGATCTCAAAGGAACTAAATTTAGAGATTCTTAGCAGTTGGTTAACTTGAGAGCAATTTAGAGAAAATTTATTTGAAAGGAAGCAGCTTTGAGTAACTGTGTTTTGGTGCCAGATTTAGTCTAAGTGGATTCCGTCATAGAGGAGAAATCGTTATGATATGATTAAGTAGAAAATCTAGAAAATTAAAGCTTAAGCTGCAGATTAAATTGATTTCTGTAATATAATTGATAAGCCATATTAGTTTTTGCCTGTCATAAAATAATTATATTGATATCAATTCAAATATAAAGCCTCCTAACCTGCCTTCTCTTAATAAATAACTACATTCTGAAAATCAGTCTTGGGTATTAGCATATACTAAGAACTGTTGAGAAAGAAGAAGAAATGGAAAATTTTATGGGTTAAAGTTAAATCAGCATATTAAATACTATTTGGCTGTAGAAAACTTAAATTCAGATTCTTCATAATGAATATTCTTGTTGATGGGTTCCCTCATCCCCCCTCTCTCAGTATATTTATGCTTTTTTCTTCAAAAAAAATATTTATAATGTTTTATCTCTAACAACACATGAAAAGATGAGAACCTGCGCCTTACATTATTAGAGTGGACATGATACTTTTTTAGACATAAAAAAGAGACACAAATAAATATATAGAAACTGAAAGAAAACTATGCTCAAATATTAGATAATTCAGATAAGATGAAGTTTAGTGTATATATCCTACTTTTATACCTTAGATCTCATCCAAACCACCAACATGACCCAAGCAGAGAATGTGGCTTTTAGTGAAAACCTCATCATAAATAGTATTTCTCCATCATTGTTCTTTTTTGAGATTAATATTATATATTTTTAGAATAGTACCCAGCTGTTATACAACTGCTTTCTCAGAAGTTCAGTGAAAATCATCCTTACTACTAAATATTGTTAAACTTTAAACTTGGATTGAGTCTATTCAAAAAAAAGATTTGGAAAATAAATTTTGAAATAGGCTAATAGCATGCGTGGCCTACTGCAACAGTTTTTCAGTGGCTTTTTGGCCTGTGGGTTCATAATTAGAAATACATTTGACATTGCAACCCAGTATACACACACAACTGAAACAAAAGGTTTTGTGGAACAGTGTTTACTCTCTTTATGTGCAATGCATTCACTCATATTTTCTATTCTATTTCATTTTTCAAAATTGCTTGTCAAGACCATTAAATTGATTTCACAATTCACCAATGAGTTGTAAATCAAGATTTTAAAACACCAGCCTAAACAATAATATATACTGTGACAGTTAAGTAGTATTATTGCTAACATAAAATAATATTGACACTAAGTGCAAAATATTCTACAAGGCACATTGAACCAATTGAATCCAAGACAGTTATTGTCTCTCAGCTTTATGAGAACACAATTATAAATTGAGAACAAATGTCTTTCTCCTTTTTGGCGTTTATAACATTTTAGAAGACTTACACTTAAATATCTGGGAGCTGTATCTCTATGAAAATAAATCAATGTTGTCATAATCCTTCAAGAATCCAAAGATCGCATGGATGTGCTAATCTTTCACAATGATAGGCCGAATAATTTTGCATTGCTACAACTCCCCAGTGTTGGTGGTGAGAAACACAGTGAGGCAATGTGCCAGTTCCCTGCAGTGTCTCTGTCCTCAGGGACCAATTGTATGGCTTTGTTCCTTCTTTGGAGAATGGGAAATTGGTCCCCATCAATCTCTGCGCTAGAGAACCAGGGGATTTAGATGTCTTTGAACTACAAGGCCACAGTGCACACAATTAGATGTTTAACAACTACCTCTTCATCCTGGCAATAATAATAACAGAAATTTTAAAAATAAATAAGAAAATAAAGATTTTCCTCCAAGGAAAATCCTGAGGCTTGGAACAACCCCAATCCCTACCTCCTTCTTGGCCCAGACTATGGAAGCAGAGTGAGCAAATGCATTTGGAATATTTTTAAGAAAATATTTTACCTAGTGGCTCATTTGGTAAAGATTCCACCTGCAGTGCAGGAGATGCAGGTTCGATCCCTGCAAAAGGGAAATGGCAACCCACTGGGAAGATCCCCTGGAAAAGGGAAATGGCAACCTACTCCACTAGTCTTGCCTGGGAAATCCCATGGACAGAGAAGCCTGCCAGGCTATACTCCATGGGGTTACAAGAGTCAGACACAGCTGAGAAACTAAACCACCACCACCAGCAGCAATCAATTGCTATTTCTTTCGTGAAATGTAAACAGTCTGAAAAATTATCTCCTAGTTTTCTGTGATAATATCCACTTTCACAAAGAAAAACCCTAAATCTACATTTGGGAGGAAAATGTTGTTTCTGCCTTTCTAGCCAGTATGAGAACCTTCTCTGGCCCCTGTTTTGTTTAAATGGAGGTGCCAAAAGAAAAGAGGAGGATAGGCTTTATTTTAAACCTTATCACTCAAGAAAACTTCATAAGATAAATGTACAATTAAATAAATTGTGGACAAATTCTCATCCATGTTTTCAAAAACCTAGTTAAGTCTTTCTGATGTTTTACTTGTGTAAGTACGTTTCCTGGAAATAGGCTAAAAAGCTGAAAAGAATGAAATATCTGTGGTTTTCTTAAAGTAGTCATTTCTAACATAGTTGGAAAGATTCGGTGTGATAATTCAGCAACTCTTATTTTCTTACGGCATTCTATTCTGAAGACATAACAAAGCAATGAAAGAAATATGATGACTGTAAAATGTCTCCTGGAAAAGGAAATAAACCAGTGGAAATGTCCTCATCTCGTTGATTAGAAGCCTACCCAAAAGGAGCTCATGTCTGTGCTGTTCTCACTCTCTGTTCCCTGCAGGATGGACGACATGCTGATTGGGGCACCTCTCTTTATGGAACGTGAATTTGAGAGCAGCCCCAGAGAGGTAGGGCAAGTTTATTTGTATCTACAAGAAAGCGCCCTCGTCTTCAGAGACCCACAGGTGCTTGCAGGCACCGAGGTTTTCGGGAGATTCGGCAGCGCTGTGGCACATTTAGGAGACCTGAACCAAGATGGATACAATGGTAATTTACACCACTGCATGGAAATTACTTATGTGCCATAAGATCATGTTGCTGTTACATGAAGTAAGCAACAGATTTCACAGTGCTGTATGTGAAACAGTTCTTATGATTGGTCTTTAATAAATTATCTAAAATTTCAAGGTAATTTAAACTTTATTTAGTTTGGGCTAATATAGATGTTGGGGCTTCCCAGATGGCGCAGTGGTAAAGACTCCACCTGCCAATGCAGGAGATGCAAGAGATGCAGGTTTGATCCCTGTGTCAGGAAGATCCATCCTCTGGAGGGGAAATGGCAACCCAATCCAGTGTTCTTGCCTGGAAAATTCCATGAACAAAGGAGCCTGCCCCAGGGGTCAAACTTAGAATGACTTCTAAGTACCCTCTCCTCAGTAAAAACATGACAGCTCATACAAAATTTTTTATACTTTTTCAGGACCTTTAAAGTAAGGACCAAGGTATAATGGGTTTCTTGACATTCAAGGGAGTAACAGGATTTTGCTCCAACAAAAGAGCTTAGGGAGTATTCTCATCAAATCAGAGTATTCATTAATACCTTTGGCACTTGGTCATGTACTTTTATGATTTCTTTGAAGAAACACGTCTCAGCAATGTATGGTGACTTTTAAAGCACCATAAAACATAAAGGCATATTAAAAGCTCATGGTTCCTGGAAAATTTTTTTTTTTTTAAAGACAAGTTCATCTTCAACTGATTTGTTGCTTTCAAAAACTACCCTATTCCTGAACACCACATGAAATAAATAATCCTAAATTATTGGTGGAATCATCTTTTTCATTATCTTCTCTTTTGTCTTTTCTCTCAAACCTTTAATGATACTTTTAAGAGCTAAGAGAGGCATTTATAAATGACCTAAAAGGGGTTCTGCCTTTCTGAGCCTCGGTATCTTTAAAATGATACCCAAATGGGATGAAACCAGGGGACAGATGTCAACTCATGGACTCAGAGGATATGAGAAAAGTACCCCTTTCCATCTACCATGTGAGAATATATTTATTTTCTGCAACAGGCTGAGTTTTTTGAGAGTTTATCCTTACCTGCTAAGTGAAAGTAGATTTATGATCCTTGTTATATAGTAAAAATCAATTTAAATTTATTTAGTCTTATCAAACTTACTTAGGAACAAAAGTAAATAGACAAATGACAAAATGAAGACACACAGTGATGTCGGGGCACAGAATTGTTACATTATTGCGTTATTGGTGCTCTTTTTCATGTAAACCTAAGCAGTTAGATGCATTGTTTAGAACAATCCTGTTGAACACAATAGGATTTTCACTAAGTTAGGTGCATTGTTTAGAACAATCCTGTTGAACCCAGAAGGTCATTTTCATTGAGAGCTAAGTTTAGTTGGAGACAGTCGATAGGGCTCTTTCCCAGTTTCTCAGAGGCCTTGACTATGAAATAAATCTTGCCTACATTATGGGTGGTTGCATCATCCAAGAATATAATCTTTGTGAAAGAAGATGTTTATTTCTTTTAACAAGAAACTCTAAGTATCCTGCAAATGTGCCTCCACTGGTCTCTCCAGCCCAGTGCTCTGACCCAACTCTTCCCCATCCCTTACTAAGTTTCCACGTAGACCACCCTCTGGCTGCTCTTCAGGAGGGCCAAGCTCCTTGCATCCTTGGGCCTCTATACAGTCTTCCCTTCTTCTTGGACTGCTTTTCCTTCTGATTCCACATGGTTTGTTTCATCTTGTCCCCAGACTTCAGTCTCTAGGTCAACCTTACAGACACCTTGTCTGAACACTTCATTTAAAATAAGAATCCAGTCACTCTCCATCACATCAGTATTTTTAAGATCCTCTATGTGACATTTGTCACTTTCCAATCTTTCCTTGATTCTTTGTGTGTGTGTGTATGTGTGTGCTTTCAACCATGCTGCACAGCAAGTGGGATCTTAGTTTCCCAAACAGGGACTGACCCATGCCCCATACACTGGAAGCACAGAGTCTTAACCACTGGAAGGGCAGGGAAGCCCCCCTGATTATTTCTTTGTTCAAATTGTCTATTCCCTGCACTAGAGTATAAACTTTTGAAAATCAGTGTCTGGTTCACCATTGAATCCACTGTATCCAACACATAGTAGGCACTTGGTAAATATTTTTTGTATGGATGAAAGGCAATGGATAATTTCCTCTTGCTGTAGTCCTACACATTTTTCTGGAAAATGGAAGAAGCCCTTTGGATTGTTGTGTTTGTACTTAATTCTCTAACATTCTTCTTTAATGAGAAATGATGTGTCTCTGTCTGCAGACGTTGCCATTGGTGCACCATTTGCAGGCAAGGATCAAAGAGGCAAAGTGCTCATTTACAATGGGAACAAGAATGGCTTAAACACCAAGCCTTCCCAGATTCTGCAAGGAGTATGGGCCTCCCAGGCTGTCCCTTCTGGATTCGGCTTTACTTTAAGAGGAGATTCAGACATAGACAAGAATGATTACCCTGGTAAGTTTTTCTTCCTTTTCTCATGAGAACGTCTGCTTCCTAGAAAGGACCATTCTCTGGACCACACAGCATGTTTAAGCAGCTCTCTTGTGCAGCCTGAGCTTGCCCATGGCACAGGTTCTTTGGGTACCATTCTAGAGCAACTTTCAGGAGAGTCTGAAGACAGACAAAACAAACACTCCTTTTCCTGTCAAGAGATGATGTTAAGAAAGCAAGATGGCTTAAAAAAAAACTTCATTGTACATAAAACATATCAAATTTGTAGCAAAAATTTTTATTTGAAACCCCGAAGTAATCTGGTCTCCATCACCAACACAGCTTACGTCAGAGTTCTTTTTAGAGTGATTTATTTTAACCCTGTAATTCCCTGTTGAGCTCATAGTTCCTATGATTTGACTTATGAATCTCAACATTTCTATCCTAAAACTCATGGTTTAGGAGCATAAATATTTTCCACCCATGTTTGGGAGTTGTCCAAAGATAGATTGTTTTAAAGCAAAGCAAAAGGAACTGGTTCTTTATACAGATTGTAAATAATTCTTGATTGCCTAATTCATTGTGAGGATTCATCAGAAATCCATGTAGCACAGCAAGATAATTCATGTTTTATGCATGCTGTCAGAGAGTACGGATTTGTCTTAAAGGGTTGTTTCAGTAATCAGGGTTATTAGCAGGGAACATTAGACTTCTTGGTTTTGTGGTTCATTTCTACACCAAAGAATTGATGCTTTTGAACTGTGGTGTTGGAGAAGACTCTTGAGAGTCCCTTGGACTGCAAGGAGATCCAACCAGTCCATTCTGAAGGAGATCAGCCCTGGGATTTCTTTGGAAGGAATGATGATGCTAAAGCTGAAACTCCAGTACTTTGACCACCTCATGCAAAGAGTTGACTCACTGGAAAAGACTCTGATGCTGGGAGGGATTGGGGGCAGGAGGAAAAGGGGACGACAGAGGATGAGATGGCTGGATGGCATCACTGACTCAATGGATGTGAGTTTGAGTGAACTCTGGGAGTTGGTGATGGACAGGGAGGCCTGGCATGCTGCGATTCATGGGGTTGCAAAGAGTTGGACGCGATTGAACTGAACTGAACTGAACTTTCCCTTTTGTGTTGATTATTTCAAGATGGTTTCAACAAATACTTAGAGATCATTAATAGTTCACTGGCAGTTTTGACCATTTATTGAGATCGTATCTCTTTCCATCACTTCTATCCTCATTGAGTATTTTCCATATGTAGAGCTTTTTTCTGGTTTGGGGTAACATTCCAAGAAACTGGCTACTGAAATATACATTACTAATTTTAATCCTTCAACTTTCTTCTCCCCTCTGGATTGGGCAGAAAGGATACTACAACAAATTCTTATAAATTTGCCAGAAATGTTTCATGGCACTAACATAAACATTGTAGCAGGCTCATAGCAGATGTAGAATTATATTGTATATGAGTGTGTTCTAGCTGAGGCAATTTCAAGAGCATCTAGTGAAATATACTTTCTTAGGTTTTATTATACTAATCAGTGATGGTTAGGTTTTCTTTGGGGGAGGGGAGTCTCATATACACTTTATTTTAAATAATTCCCAAATTAGATTCCCTATGTGATTTCTTCCTAAACTATGTCATCTCTTAATTACATCATTTTTCATCCCTTCTTAACAATCAGCAAATGGTCATTTGAGGCCATTCACTGGTCAATAACTTTGTCCACTGAGGCTGATTCACTTTACAGTGATTAATGATATTAATGCAGTGTATCCATCTGTCTATAAGTAAACATCCTATACTAAGACAGGACCATTGATGCTGCTTAGGTGGATTCTTAACCTCAAGATAGTCTTGAGGGTTTCAGAGTTCATCGTACCTCTCAGTTAGTAGACCCAAGTTCTGGCCCCAGTTCTCTCTCATCTATAGATGGCTTGCTTATGCTTCCTTATGTTGTAACATTTTCCTTCATCCTCATCCTCTTGCAAACATCCTTTCACAAAATGAATGCAAAGAAGCCTTTTTGTCTTGACACCAAGTCCCCAGGGACCTAATGATAGGAAAACTGCCTTATGGGCAGGTGACTAGATCCTATTAGCTAGTGCAGCAGATTGGAAATTTGCAGGCATAATTCAGGAATCAGACATGGAACTTTCCTCATTTTTCTATAAGCAAATGCCCTTTAATCCTCAAGCTTCCATTCCCACTATGGTATTAGAAAACCTCAATCTTGCAGTCACATCTAGATTCAGACTTAATATCACTTGGGTAAATAAGTATTTGGATTCAAGACTCTCTCTTTCTTCCCTCTGCAGCAACTCTGCCAAGGAATGGACCAGCACAGGTGGGGACCCTTTTGTCCAGGCATGGAGAAAGGGGTTCCTGGACCAAGGACATAACCTGCAGGTGTTGGCCTCTGGCTGAAGGTTGGCTCAGTTTCTCAGTGTTTGACATGTTGCTCAAGCTTCGGTGATTAATCCAGTGGTTTGTGCAGTGGCCGCTGCGCAAAAGGTCCATGTGTCCCGGTTCCTCCTTGTCCTATTTTGGCCTCTTCTGGTTCCCCCTCAGCAGGTGCTTCTGTGCCACCACTGGGACTCATAGGTCAGGGTCTTCGGGTTTCAGAAAGTGCCTTTAAGCTTATTCTTCCTTTGGCCATTGCTAACTTTCCACCCAAGCATCTGTTACTCCAGCGCCTAAGAGGGCTGCAGTCTTCTTGGGTTTTGCTTGAGAAGTATTGTAGCAAAAACCCTCTTTCCTCCCAAAAGGTTATTGGGTGGCATGCTTTCTAGACTCTATAGTTCACTTTGCAAACTCTGTGTTCTCCTTCTCCATGATCTGTCTTGTGATTTTCCAAACCAGTCAGTCTTTTTGGGAAATTATAAAAGAAATGCAGGGTTTCCCCCCCCCCCCTCTGGGATCTTGCTCCTTCAAATCAAAAGAAATCTGTCTTCAGATCATTGTCCCCTCTGTGAGCTTCAAAATCCATTTGACAAATTGAATTTCTTCTCCTGGGGTGTATCTCCTCATACCTGCTAAGCAGTGGTTCTCAATCTTGGCTACACATTAGGATCCTCTGGGGAAATTTTAAAAATCTTTATACTCAGGTCACCCTGCAGAGCAGTTAATTCAGAGTCTCCAGGGAGTGGAACTCAGACCACGGTCATGTGTTTAAGTGACCTGGGCCTTTCTAGTGTACAACCAGGCAGGGAACTAATGATCCTAAGCGAGAGTCCCCCACTTTAATGAACATCCTGGGCATCTTGTTCAAATGCAGATTCTGATTCAGTAGGTCAAGTGGGTGGGAGAGACTCATTTTCAGCATGTTCCCTGGTGACACCCTCACTGGTGACACTGCTGGTCTTCACACCACATCCCGAGTAGCAGATTCTGAAACAGCGTGACGCCAGTTACCTGGTGTGCCTGTTACAAGCGTGCGTGCTGTTGCCTTCATCGTGCCCAGCTCTTTGTGACCCCCTGGACCACAGCTTGCCGGGTTCCTCTAGCCATAGGATTCTGCAGCTGAATGCATTGCAACCGTTCAGATCTTTTGACTTCCTGGGTCTGGAATGGGGCTCAGGGATTTGTGCTTTTACCCAGGACTATAATTTGAGAAACACTGCTCAGGAGTGCCTGTTTCAGAGGGATGTGAATCCTAACCCTAACCTACTAGCTGAGCTCCAGCATTCTATTTTTTTCTTCACTCAGCCATCAAACCAACCTGAGGCTTTTCTGTGGATTGCCTCTGGGTGGTGATGCCAGGGCACACCTACACAGTCGCCTCATCTGAGGATGTTAAGGAAATCCCACTGAAACTATTTCTTGCAATGGTCAACATTTCCTGGAAGTTATCTGTGCATTTAATACAATGCCTCAGTACTTTTCATTTAAAATATATCGTCACATTTGTTAGGAACTGACCCGCTTAACCTGCCTTAAGCCATAAAAGGAGCTGTTTATATTAAGGCTCCAGAAATAACTCAAGGGAACCTAAGGACAAGGATTCTGCCCAGATGTTGGAAGGGCTGCCTGGGATCCACGCCTTCAGGACTTTCCTCCTCTGGCCTCTCTCTGCGCATTTGTTCTGCTCTCCAGCATACTGTATTTCTGTGAGCACCAAGTGCTGCTTTGGTGCCAGAATTTGCATGTTGCAGTTGTACTCACCCAAAGAGACTGTCTATAATTTACCTCAGTCCCAAATCCTGGGGAAGGAAATCTCATAGCCTCTGAGGCAAATGGTGATGTTTTCCAAAGAAAGTCAGAGTTGACTTGGGGATTGTGCAAGCATCAGAATAGATAACCATTATCACTCCCCTATAAAGTAAAACAGAATACCCCCAAGATATCAGTGTTGTGTCAAGAAAGGAAAGTGCTTGAACCTTTAGTTCAAGGTCTAAATGGAAAATAAGTGAGAAATTTCTGTCCTTCATTTAGAAAATATGTAGTCGTATTTACTATGGGCTAGACACTGTGCTCTGCAGATTTGGGGGAGGGATACTGTGCCAGGAAAGACAGACAGTTAATCATAACTAAGTGGTAGCTCAGCTGGTAACAAATCCACTTGCAGTTCAGGAGACCCCAGTTTGATTCTTGGGTCAGGAAGATCCGCTGGAGAAAGGATAGGCTACCCACTCCAGTATTCTTGGGCTTCCGTTGTGGCTCAGCTAGTAAAGAATCTGCCTTCAATATAGGAAATCCGGGTTCAGTCCCTGAGTTGGGAAGATCCCCTGGAGAAGGAAAAGGCTACCCACTCCAGTATTCTGGCTTGGAGAATTCCTTGGAACTGTACAATCCATGGGGTCACAAAAGACTCAGACACAACTGAGCGACTTTCACTTGCTCACTCACTCACTCACATGGCTATTTCATCCCCCAGACTGATTAAAAATCAGATCACTTAGTACCTTGAAATAATCAAAAGCACAGACATGCAAAGGTGGTTTCAATGACATCTGTCTGCAAGTTATAGATATTCTGTGTTTGGGAAGGACCAGACACTTAGTCTTCTTGTCTTAGGGGAAAAAAGAGTGCTGGCAAAAATCAGGCATGGGCCAGTTATGTTGCTAACATTATTTCAATTACAGCCAGTGTTACTCCTGATAATTAAGGGGCCAAACCATGCCAGCCACTGCATAGATAAATATAGTTCATATATTAAGATAAATATAGTTCATATTCCTTGGAATATTATTTCTGAATCTCTTTCCCCTGTATACCTGGCTTCAGTCTCTGGGTTGGGAAGATCCCCTGGAGAAGGGGACAATTACCCACTCCAGTATTCTTGTCTGGAAAATCCCAAGGACAGAGGTGCCTGCCAGGCTATAGTCCATGGGGTTGCAAAGAGTCAGTCATGACTGAGTGACTTTCACTTTCCCACTTATATGTGTATATACATATGTGTGTGTGTATGTGTGTACACACATATAGCAGGAGAGTACATGGGGTAAAGTTGGATGACACTACTCCTTTTGGGGAAACATCAAACCAATATCAATACAACCATGTTAAAACTGGCAAAATGGCTGTGCAGGGGAAGGGAAATCGGACTGTCTAGGTTCAGATTCCCATGTGTCACTGATAAACTGTGTGATGATGGAAAGTTGGTTGATTTCTCTGAGCTTCCATTTCCTGAAGTGCTCAGTCACTCAGCTGAGTCTGACCCTCTGTGTCCCCTTGGACTATAGCAGCCCACCAGGCTCCTCTGTCCCTGGGATTTCCCAGGCAGGAATACTGGAGCGGGTTGCCATTTCCTTCTCCAGGGGATCTTCCTGACCAAGGTTAGAACCCACTTCTCCTGCGTTGCAGGCAGATTCTTTACCAGTGTGCCACCTGGGAAGCCTCCTTATCTGGTATTATGGGCCAATAATACCGACTTCCCTGGGCTGTGAAGAGGAATTTTATAACATGTTGTAAAATGGCTTAGAGTAGGAATGATGACTCGTCTGACTGACATAAACAGAATCAAAGCTACTGTACTTCCAGACATGTTGGACCACAGAAGACACTGAAAAACTGCATTCTAGGATTTTAGAGATGGACAGTGTAGGTTTGAAACTTGGTTTTGCTATCTCCTAGCTATATAAGAATAAGAAAATTCCTTACCCTCTCTGAACTTGAATTTCCTTATCTGTAAACTCAAATAGTAATATGTTGGTATAAGGATGAAATGAGATCATCTATGGCAAATATGTTGGGGAAACAGTGGCAGACTTTATTTTGGGGGGCACCAAAATCACTGCAGATGGTACTTGCAGCCATGAAATTAAAAGACTCTTACTTCTTAGAAGGAAAATTATGACCAACCTAGACAGCATATTAAAAAGCAGAGACATTACTTTGCCAACAAAGGTCTGTCTAGTCAAGGCTGTGGTTTTTCCAGTAGCTATGTATGGATGTGAGAACTGGACTATACAGAAAGCTGAGCGCAGAAGAATTGATGCTTTAAACTGTGGTGTTAAGAAGACTCTTGAGAGTCCCTTAGACTGTAAGAAGATCCAACCAGTCTGTCCTATAGGAGATCAGTCCTGGGTCTTCATTGGAAGGACTGATGGTGAAGCTGAAACTCCAATACTTTGGCCACCTGATGCGAAGAGCTGATTCATTTGAAAAGACCCTGATGCTGGGAAAGATTGAGGGTAGGAGGAGAAGGGGTTGACAGAGGATGAGATAGTTGGATGGCATCACTGACTCAATGGACGTGAGTTTGGGTAAACTCTGGCAGTTGGTGATGGACAGGGAGGAATGGCATGATGCAGTCCATGGGGTTGCAAAGAGTTGGACACAACTGAGGGACTGAACTGAACTAATGTAATATTAAGTCAAATTTACTATGAGATTTTATAGAGCACAGTTTAATAAACAGTAGCTTTCAATCATGTCTTTAAAACAATGCAATATTTTGGATATATTCTTTTTTTAATTAATTTTTACAGGAGTACAGTTGCTTTACAATGTTGTGTTAGT